>CAJQZP010001457.1:127500-143823 GCA_907164705.1 Parnassius apollo | reverse complement strand
ACCGTCAGATTCTACGATACCCTTCAGAAGGCTACAGTTTCCAACTCGTTTAGCTTTTGCCATGTCTATAAATAAATCTCAAGGCCAAACAATGTCTATTTGTGGTTTGGATTTGGAAAATCCATGTTTTTCTCATGGGCAAGTATATGTAGCATGTTCACGAGTAGGAAAACCGTCGAATCTATTTGTGTTAGCTAAAAACAGGTTAACCAAAAATATTGTTCACCGATTAGTGCTAAATTAAATTGAAATTAAAAGTATTTGTAAATCAAAATAATAAATTTTATTGTTAAAGATTTAAAACTATCTGCCGTACCTACCTCATTTATAAGTTTAAGTGTCACATGTTATTTACTGTAAAGTTTGTAATATACTCATTTGTTACAAACTTGAATTAAAAAATTATAAATTTTAAAATTAATTCTATTGTAATGATTTTTGCTTGATATCAATTGTACAAAAATTTTGATCAATCGTGTTCAAAGTCCTTCTCCTTCAAATCCCAATCCAGCTGAATTTTATACCAGCTTTAAAGTTTCAGTCTTCGTTTGTAAATAACAATTTCATTGTATTAAGGGTAACGGTAGTAGAAAATCAGCCGTGGAGTTCGCCATTTTTTTACAAATGACATATATGTAAAAAAAGCATGGTGGTCCCCATGATTGACGTTCTCCTACCGTTCCACTTAAATAGTTTAATAAAATGTAATATAACAAAGACGTTAGCCACAGCAACGCGGGTCAGCTAGTTTATTTATGTATTTTTATGTATTTTTTTTATTTTATTGATACTTATGCACGTTTATCATTTTCATTCACCCCAAAAATAATAATAAAATAAAAGTTAATAAAAGTAACAAAAAAATAGTACCCCGAAATGTTATGTGACCGACAGTCGGGAAGGGACGCCCTAGACGAAGGTTTATCGACCAAATTGACGATATTTTGAAAATGGGCCACATTAGGAATACCCATAACCGACGAACGAGTTTGCGTAGATATATGGATGTAAAGAAGGCTAGAGAGGTGCGTGAGGATCGTGCCAAATGGAAGTCCGTGGTCTCTGCCTAACCATCTGGGTGACAGGCGTGAGTGTTTATGTATGTATGTATGTAACCCGAAATATTTCAGACTTAAAAATAAAATACCTTTTCCCTGGTTGGATATTCTTCAACTTTAAGTTTTTGTATCACTTTTTCATCATCATGATCAACATCATTCAAGCCCTTCACAAGAGTTCACTACTGAACACAGCCCTCTCCTCTCGTAACTCTCCGTACTTGAAGAATATTTTATAAGTCACACACGAAATTACATATATTCAATATAGGGTACGTTATGAAGAAAATCATCAGGATTGAATGGCTTTATCTATTTTGCTCTGTTTTTTAATTCCATCTTTGTCAGATGAAACTTATTTTAGGCATTTTATCGTGACCACGGTTTCTGTAAAGCTCTCTTAAATTAATATTAGTCAAAACTCTAAAATTAATTTTATTCAAAACATAAACACTCACGCAAGTCATCCAGAGGAGTGGGCAGAGACTACAGACTTCCACTCCACATGGCACGATCCTAATACACCTATCTCATCTCCTTTAGATCCATATACCTACGCATACATGCCCATCGGTTAAGAGTACTCTTAATCTGGCCCATTCATACTTCCATACTCCATACAAATATTATACATGCGAAAGTGTGTTTGTTTGTTTGTTTGTCCTTCTTTTACGTCGCAACAGAACGTCGGCATGGCATGATTTTTTGTATGGGGATAGTTCGGTGGCTGTAGAGTGACATTGGCTACTTTTTTCAGAGGAAGAATATATCATTTCCGTGGGAAAATCGAATATGTTGCAAAATTAAATTCAGCTAGGTGGCGCTACCGTCATTCTACGAGACGGACGACGGTACGATGGACGAACACAGAAGGTCAGAATATCTGGATTATTATGTCTTTTTACCAAAATTAAGATAAAAAATGTATGGACCTGTATTTTTCCACGCAGGACAGGGAAGAGAGCGATAAAAAAACATAAAATTCACCAGCTGATTTTCTTCAAACGTTTTGCTATATTGTAATCCACAGAATAGGCGATAACCTCGCAGACGATATTAAGTAATCCGTTGATGCTCTGCCTACCCCGCAAGGGTTACAGGCGTGATTATAAGTATGGATCAGAAATACTATCACCACCTGTCACGCTTTCACCCTTAACTATTACTTAACTGTGGTAGAAACAGTTCTAGTAAGCCTTATTAATAAGCCTTAGTAATATTTATTGAACGGAAATGAATACAGTTCTTATATGTGGTTATGAATGAATCGGTATTACAATAAGAAAAATTGTGCAAAATTATAAGAAAAATATTTTTTAGAGTTCTTAGTAACTAACGTATACATAGTTTAAATTGATTCCGCTATATGTCGTTACTAGGTTTTTAAAACGCGGTAACGAAATGTTTCCTGACATGTACTTAACTCCCGCCGTTGAGCCGCGCGCGTCAACTTATAGTGCATACGATACCTATACGCCTAAATTGTTTATATTTCGTAGCTTATTCGACTACCTGCTTTCGATTTCGGTTGTTTGTTAAGGTTAAGGTTGAATGGATTTATATTGGCTTACATTTTTGGATTTGTGTATTTTCTTGGATCGGTTTTGTTGATTTGGTTGGTATTCCTTTATACATATTTAGACTCTGGCTTGGATTTTGGATTTTGTTTATTTAGAATCGTGAATTTGTTATCGTTGTTTTAGGTTGTTTAACAATATTTCAAAGGAATATTAATAGTATAGATAGTGTATACGGTACCTATACACTTACTTCTTTTTTCGTTGGTTATATGTATATTTACTACTGCTTTCGATTTCGGTTTTCTGCGATTTGTTTTGTGATTTGGTTTAAGTTGATTCGATTTTTTTGGCTATCGTTTTCGGATTCGTGTTGTGTCTTGAATTGGTTTTGTTGTTTTGATTTTAAAAAATATTTAAAAGGAATATTTATTCCTTTTAGATATTTTGGATTTGCTTTTAAAAAAATATTTAAAAGGAAATTTAATTCCTTTTAGGTATTTTAACGTATTGTTGCATGAATAAGTCAACTAGCGCCATCTAGTGTCAGGAGCGTGGGAGAGGGGGGGCTTTGCAGTGAATGACATCACAACCGACAGCGCCATCCGAAAAAACTAAGTTTCTAGAAAATCTATACTCGGACTCTCGATACCTTACGCGTGTTTGCTTGAACATTCTGGATATTTGCTAATTTAAATAAGTAGGCGCTGCAAGGTGCGATCGGGTCATAGTTGAACTCGGCGACACAAGCGAAGCTTCGGAGCGGAATTAAGTGAATTAGTGTGTTTAATTATTAGTGTTTTAAGTTTTAATTTGTGTAAAGTAAATTAAAGTGTTAATTTAGGTAATTTTATCGGCAATTTTATTGTCACGAACCTCAAGCTCGTAACAATTGGTGTCAGAAGTGGGATAAAATCATGCCGATTTTACCTAAGGAGGAAACGGAGGGTGTCCGTACCCGAAGTCAACGCCAGCAGGAGACGGACCAACGAAGATTTGGTGGTGCAACGCCGCAGACGTCGGAGGGCCAGCCACCGGCTGCAGGCCCGTCGGTAGCTCCTACATCTGCAGCACCTGACTTAGGTGCTCTGATGGTGATGCTGCAGGAGCAGGCTCGCCGACAGGAGGAGCAGGCCCGTCAGTTGAAAGAGCAGCTGCAAAGCGGACAAGAGGAACAGGCCCGCCGGCAGGAGGAACAGGCCCGCCGGCAGGAGGAACAGGCCCGCTGGCAGGAGGAACAGGCCCGTCGTTTAGAAGAGCAACTCCAACGCGATAAGGAAGAGCAGATGCTCCTCATGAAGGACCTTCACGCTATCTTCGGAAAAGAGATACGGGAGGTGAAGGATAAGGTTGCTCAACATGACAACCGCCTGTCGGAGGCCGAAACCCGAATCGACCAAGTAAACAATCGGGTTGACAACGTAATGGCTGACGTGAAGAAAACGCTGGACGACCTCAAACTTGGGGATGGAACAACAGCTCCCGTAGTAGCTACAACACCTTCGCTACGTGGATTCAAAGTGCCGCCGTTCGACGGTACCTCTTCCTGGTCAGCCTACAAGATCCAGTTCGAGGCTGTTATGAAGGCGAACGGCTGGAATGAAAGTCAGGCCATGACTGCTCTCACACTAGGCCTGCGCGACCAGGCCTTAACAGTTCTGGAAGCTCTCGGTGAGGAAGTGACTTATGAGCAACTCATTGAGGCATTGGAGGCGAGGTATGGCGACGCTCACCTGGAACACGTCTTTCGTGCGCAGCTTAAAGATCGCGTGCAGCGCATCAACGAAAACCTGCAGCAGTGGGCTCTAGAGGTGGAGAAGCTGGTGCGAAAGGCATACCGGTCTGTACCTGCGCTCATTGGAGGGAACCTGGTGCAGACATTCATCGACGGCATCCGTGACCTGGAAGTCAGAGCTGCTGTGAGGCTCGGGCACCATGAGACGCTTAAGGACGCCTTGGCCCATGCACTGGAGGTAGAAGCCGTGCGGCAGGATCATCGTTCCCATCGCGTCAGGGAGGTTGCAGCAGCTACAGTTCGCGACCGCAACAAAGGATACAGCCCTAGGTGCTATGGCTGTGGGGAAAAGGGCCATCTTCGATCCAGCTGCCCTAAGCGAACCCTAGAAAGGGAAGATGAACGATCCCAGGAGGGTAGTGCGGCCAACAGCACCGCCCAGCAGCAGCAGGGAAACGAGTAAAAGCCAGAACTGCGGGGCGGGTGCTGGCTGATGTTAAAAGAGCCCCAAGGATCTCGATCTCACAAACCCATGATGGGAACAGTCTAAACATCAAGGGCGAGGTCAACGGAATGCCGTGTAAACTGACCATAGACACTGGAGCCTCTCGTACGGTTGTTAGTTCCCAACTTATAAGTCAGTTCCTTGGGGACTCCGCATACAACCTAGAACGCATTAATTTGGTAACAGCCACCGGTCAACGTATACCCATCCGTGGAGAGAAGGAGATGGAGTTGAAGCTAGGCAACGTGATCTACCTGCATAATGTCATCGTGGCTGATATAATGGACGACTGCATCCTAGGCTTAGACTTTATGAGGAATAATTGTTGCGAGATCGACGTTAAGCAAGGTGTTTTGAAATGTGGACAGGAGGAACTTTTTATGGAAGGTGCGTTACCAGGGAACGTGTACAGCATCAAGAAGATTGTTCTTCCGCCGAGATCGGAAACGATTGTTCCGGTTAGTCTTCCTCGAAACGCTGGGCAAGCTCACCGTTGTGTAATTGTGGAAAGGGTAAACAATGACCTTCCATGGAAAGTAGCTCGAACCTTGGTCAGGACCACTGACATCTCAGGAGTACGTGTGCTGAACCTTTGCGACCGGAAACAGATTATAGAAAAAGGCACACTGGTTGGTACTTGTGAGGAAGTGGATTGGTTACGTCAGTGCCAATATATATCGAGTGGGACCCCCAGCAAGGATTCGGAAACGAGAGTGACCACACTTTTGGAAGACTGTCGCAGTGTTCTCTCCCCGAACGAATTGGTCAAGGCGAAGAAGTTGTTACTCAAGTTCGCTGATGTATTCTCGTCAAACGATGCTGACATAGGAAAGACTGGCTTAGTTCAACACAAAATAAACACAGGAGATGAATTGCCTATCCGTCAGCGGCCAAGAAGATTGCCGGTAGCACGTGAAAAGGAAGTGGAAACCATGATTGAGGGAATGGTGAAGGATGGTGTTATTGAACCTTCATCTAGTCCATGGTGTTCACCCGTGGTGCTGGTAAAGAAGAAGGATGGCAGCATGCGGTTCTGTGTTGATTACCGCCGTCTGAACGACGTTACAAAGAAGGACAGCTATCCCTTGCCAAGAATTGATGACACGCTGGACATGCTTACAGGAGTAAAATGGTTTAGCACGCTGGATCTAAAAAGTGGCTACTGGCAAGTTGAAATTGACCCTAAGGACAAGGAGAAAACTGCGTTCTCGACGGGAAAGGGTCTGTGGCAATTCAAAGTAATGCCGTTTGGGTTGTGCAATGATCCAGCAACGTTTGAAAGGCTGATGGAACTTGTACTTACCGGGCTAATTGGAGATGCCTGTCTGGTCTACTTGGATGACATCATCATCGTGGGCCGTACGTTTGAGGAACACCTTCAAAACCTGGAACGCGTGCTCATGAAGATTCAGAGTGCCAACCTCAAGTTGAGCCCGAAGAAATGTTCACTATTCCAACGGCAAGTTAACTTTTTGGGGTTTGTAGTATCGGAAGAAGGTATCCGCACAGATCCAGAGAAAATCGCCGCTGTCAAGGATTGGCCGGTTCCAAAAGACAAGACGCAGGTTAGAGCATTTTTGGGTTTGTGCTCCTATTACCGGCGATTCGTGAAGAACTTTGCAGATATAGCCAAACCTCTGCACAAGCTAACCGAGGAGAAGCGACATTTCTGCTGGGATGAAAGTTGCAATATCGCATTCCAGGAGCTCAAGGACCGTCTGTGCAAAACACCTATTTTGGGATACCCTGATGCAAGCAAAGAATTTATAGTTGACACAGACGCAAGTGATATAGGACTTGGCGGTGTGCTGTCTCAACGGAATGGTGACCAAGAGGTCGTGATAGCGTACTTCAGCAAGTCGTTGTCAAAACCGGAAAGGAACTATTGTGTCACAAGACGCGAATTGCTCGCTGTGGTAAAGTCGTTGCAGCATTTTAGCAAATATCTTCTGGGACGAAAGTTTCACTTACGAACTGACCATGCTGCACTAAAATGGCTATTGCAGTTTAAAAATCCAGAAGGACAAGTTGCGAGGTGGATTGAACTACTGCAGGAATACGACTTTGAGATCGAACATCGCAGCGGAAAATCTCACGGCAACGCAGATGCATTGTCATGAAGACCTTGTCCTGAAGATTGCAACCATTGTACTAGGCAAGAGAGTAAGGAAGAGGTATCCGTGAGGATGCTCAGGACGGACCACCTCAGCAACGAATGGAAGGACAGCTTACAACATGCACAGCAGGAAGATCCGGACATCAAGCCGATTCTGGAATGGATAAGGGCCAGTGCTTCCAAGCCTAAGTGGAGCGACGTCTCAGCAATGAGTTCAACCACTAAAAGCTATTGGGCCCAGTGGGACAGCTTGCTGCTTCAGGATGGAGTTCTGTGCCGTAAATGGGAAAATGTTCGGGGAGACAGCTGTTATTTACAAATGGTTGTCCCTAAAGCTAAAGTACCGGATGTTCTACAGCTGTACCATAATGATTATTCAGGAGGCCATCTGGGAGTTAAACGAACTCTACTGAAGATCCGAGAACGGTTTTACTGGGTCCACTGTCGAAACGATGTCGAGGACTGGTGTCGCAAATGTACAAGTTGTGCGGCTGTAAAGGGACCTCAGACTCGTAGTAGAGGTGCATTGAAGTTGTACAATGTGGGTGCACCATGGGAGAGAATAGCCATTGACGTGGCGGGGCCGTTTCCGGAGAGTGAAAGCGGTAACAAGTATTTCATGGTTGTGATGGATTACTTCACTAAGTGGCCAGAAGTCTTCGCCATTCCAAATCAAGAAGCTTCAACAGTTGCAGATAAACTAGTTCATGAAGTCTTCTGTCGTTTTGGAGTACCTTTAGAGATTCACAGCGATCAAGGAAGGAATTTTGAGTCTCAAATATTCCAGGAAACTTGCCGAGTTATGGGTACTCATAAAACAAGAACGACTTCCTATCACCCGCAATCTGATGGAATGGTGGAACGATTTAATCAGACATTGGAGAGGTACCTAGCAAAAGTTGTAGACAATCGGCAACGAGATTGGGACAAGCACATACAACCGTTTTTGTTGTCATATCGAAGTTCTGTTCACGAAAGTACAGCAGTGACACCAGCTTTCGCAAACTTTGGAAGAGAATTACGGCTGCCTGCGGACCTGATCACCGGGATACCACCTGATGCCCCACGCAGTATAACCGATTATGCAAATGACTTGCGGAACAAAATGAATGACATTTATGAGCACGTCAGACAATCGGGCCAGCAAATGTCTGAGAAAATGAAAACCCGGTACGACCGCAAAATGAACAATAAAGGGTTCAACGAAGGTTCATTAGTGTGGTTGCACAATCCAGTCCGCAGCAAAGGGAAATCTCCTAAGCTTCAAGCTAAATGGGACGGCCCGTACCGGATTGTAACCAGGATCAACGATGTGACCTACCGGATACAGAAAGGCGCAAGAGGGACTCCTAAGATCGTCCATGTGGATCGCTTGGCGCGTTATTATGGGACCGATAATGCTCGGGACGAGCATGTCTTAGGAGGGGGCAGTGTTGCATGAATAAGTCAACTAGCGCCATCTAGTGTCAGGAGCGTGGGCGAGGGGGGCTTTGCAGTGAATGACATCACAACCGACAGCGCCATCCGAAAAAACTAAGTTTCTAGAAAATCTATACTCGGACTCTCGATACCTTACGCGTGTTTGCTTGAACATTCTGGATATTTGCTAATTTAAATAAGTAGGCGCTGCAAGGTGCGATCGGGTCATAGTTGAACTCGGCGACACAAGCGAAGCTTCGGAGCGGAATTAAGTGAATTAGTGTGTTTAATTATTAGTGTTTTAAGTTTTAATTTGTGTAAAGTAAATTAAAGTGTTAATTTAGGTAATTTTATCGGCAATTTTTATTGTCACGAACCTCAAGCTCGTAACAGTATTTTTATAAATAGGTTTTTTGTTACTTCATAATGCTTCGCAAACGAAAGTCCAGCTTTTCAAGAGTATCTTCTCAAAGACAAGCGAAAAGATTAGCTCGATCGCTAGAATCTTTAGAAGATGTTGAACTGAGAAGGCAAGAACAAGCAGAGTGTCAGGCTGCTTTAAAAGCTTCCGAAACACCTTCTCAAATTCAGCGAAGGCGTCTTGAATAGGCAGAGCGTCAAGCTACTTTAAGAGCTACTGAAACACCAGCTCAAAGTCAGCAAAGGAGTCTTGAACAGGCAGAGCATCAAGCTACTTTAAGAGCTATTGAAACACCTGATCAAAGTCAGCAAAAGCGTCTTGAACAGGCAGAGCGTCAATCTACTTTAAGAGCTACTGAAACACCTGTTCAAAGTCAGCAAAGGCTATTCGAATTAGCGAAACGTCAGGCCGCCTTAAGAGCCGCGAAAACACCTGATGAAACTCAACACAGACTCATTGAGCAAGCTGAACGTCAATCTACTAAAAGGGCATCTGAAACACCAGATCAGACACAGGCGCAAATGCACAGCTCCAAGCTGAATGTCGACAAAATTTTCAAAGAAATAATTGGTCGGTTTTTAATGACGCAGCATTCAATTACGATCCGTTGATTGATTATAAAAATCACAGGTTAGTTGTTATCGAACTGATGGACAAGGCGTGTCGATTTTGCAGCGCTTTAAAATGGAAAGACGAGACCGCAGGCATGTGCTGTTCCAATGGCAAAGTGTCTCTTCCGTTACTTGGGGAACCAGAAGAACCTTTGAAAACTCTCTTTTTATATGATGCTAATGAGTCACGGTAAACTAAATAGCAGCCGTAATTAGTGGTGATCAATTTTCTTCACGAGACATTGTCTTGCGAGCACGTGATGATACATTGCAACGGGTAGCCGATACACACAAGTTTTATGACGCTCTGCAATACCCATCGATTTATTGCAAAGGACAAGAGAGTTATCATTTTCAAATTCCACTCATTAACCCGGTCACAAGGGAGCCTACTCCGAACAAAAAAGTATCATGTATGGATTTTTATGCGTATCATATGATGTTGCGAGAAAATGATTTTAACCTCTTAGCCCGGTGTAGACAATTATTTCATCAATTTTTGGTAGACATGTATGTGAAGGTAGAAAGTGAACATCTCCGTTATATATCTTTAAATCAAAAAAAAGCTGCGCGTTGAGAATTATATACATTTACAAGATGCAGTTTCTAGCGACGCCAATGTAAACCCCAGAGATTTAGGTAAAATGGTAAATCTGCCCTCATCATTCGTTAACAGTCCCCGCTACCTACATAAGTACACACAAGACGCATTCGCCTATGTACGAACTTACGGAAGACCTGATCTTTTATTACTTTTACTTGCAATCCCACATGGAAAGAAATGCCTGAGGAGCTAATGCCGGGCCAAAAAAGTACTGACAAACACGATTTAGTTGCTAGATTAAAAGTACAAAAATTAATGTATGTAATTAACAAAGGGAAAATTTTCAGAGAGGTGCAGTGCTTCATGTATTCAATTGAATGGCAAAAAAGAGGTTTACCGCATGCCCACATTCTGATATGGCTTAAAGAGAAGTTACGGCCCAGCCAAATAGACGACATAATAAGCGCCGAGATTCCGGATCCTGAGCAAGATAAAGAATTGTATGATACCATCGTCTGAAATAAGATTCACGGTCCATGTGGAGCACGAAATTCAATATCGCCATGTATGAAAGAACAGCTATTAAAAGAAACAGTGCACAATGACAATGGCTACCCTTTATACAGACGCAGAGCTCCCGAAGGTGGTAGCAGGAAAGTTATCAAATCAAATCTCGCTCTGCAGCGTGCGAAACCTTAGATAACAGCTGGATTGTCCCGTATTCGACCATTCTATGTAAAATGTTTAATGCTCACATTAATGTAGAAGCATGTAGCTCTGTCCGCGCAATCAAGTATATCTGTAAGTACATAAATAAAGGAAGCGCCCAAGCAATATTTAATCTCAGGAGTGAAGGTGAGGCAAATCCCGTTAATGAAGTACAGACCTTTCAAGCAGGGCGTTATGTCAGCAGTAACGAGGCAGCGTAGGGCCTTTTGGCTTCCCTTTACACGAAAGGCACCCAACAGTTACTCACCTTGCTGTGCACTTAGAAAATAGAGAGCGTGTATATTTCATCGAAAGAAATTTCCAAGAAAGAATTGCATCACCGCCATAAACTACAATAACAGCCTTCTTTCAACTTTGTCAAACCAACTCCTTTGCAAAAACGTTGTTATATTCTGAAGTCCCCTACTAATATACTTGTAACACATCTAGGAAGGAGTGGAAACGCCCTATTCAAGGCGCGCTTGTTGCAAATTGGCCTGGTGTAAAGTCATCAGATGCCCTTGCTCGTGTGTATACCGTCCATGTAACTAATTTTGAATGTTTTTGTTTACGATTACTGCTGCACCATGTTCGGGGTCCTAGAGGATATAAAGACCTCAAAACTGTCAACGGTCAGGAATGCGCAACTTATAGAGAAGCACGTGAAGCTCTGCATCTTTTAGAAAACTATAATCATTGGGATGAAACCATGGAGAAAGCTGTGCAGTGCCAGTCAGCAGCCAAAATTAGGGATCTTTATGCAACTCTCATATCATCTTGCGGGCTATCTAATGCACATGAATTGTGGGACAAATATAAAGAGTACATGGCGGAAGATACTTAATAAAAGAAGAGGGCGCCACAGCGACACTGTCAACATCGTACTCGCTATTAAATAAATTTTAAAATTAATTGTGTGTTCCAAAACAAAGTGATACAATCAAAATATAAAATTAGTGCATAAAATAATTCGAACAATATATAAAACATAGTGCATATACAATAAAATTTATCAAAAAGTGCATAAAATCGTGCTATCAAATGCCACTAGAAATCCGTTAAGATACCAAGAACATATTATTAAAGTGAAAAATTATTAGTGTAGCACGTGTACAACACTAGACTAGACGTGTACAACAACTAGAACTTGAATTATATTAAAACTGTAAGTAAACCGAAAGCATCAAGAACTATAACCTCAAAAGTGCTATGTAATCACAGTAAATATCTCTGTTTTTAAATCATCGATCAAGGTACCTCACAGCGCCATCTATTATGATCCATCATAACTTTTAAGCCAGGTCCTAGTTCGACGCGCATTCTGATATCTCGAAATATTTAGGACACCTCTTAATACACTTAGACAACTCGATCGCTACTAAGTCAACAAGTACTTACCTGTTCCCATAGAGGGCGCTAAGCGAAATAAGCGAACTAATTATAACCAAATATGGACGAAATAAAAAATATGTTAATTAGCATGCAACAAGATATAAAGCAGCAAAAACAAGACATGCTAGAGATGAAAGAAGATATTAAAAGTACAATAATTAACAGCCTCAGCGAGAAGTTCAATAACTTAGAATTGAAAAATGAGCTTTTGGAGAAAAAAATTAAAGAGCAATCAAATAAAATTAACAACCTAGAAAGACAGTGTAGACGTAAAAATCTGATTCTTTTTGGCGTTGAAGAGAGAAAAATCGTACGACGAACTGGGAAAAAATGGTAATAAATATAATAAATACATACATAAAAAATTTCATGCGACTCTTACAACATAGAAGTTGTTAGAAGATTAGGGATAAAGGGTAAAAAAGTTCGACCGATCATAATTACATTCAATACTTTAGGTTTCAAATTAAAAATACAAAAAAAACAAACATAACCTTCAAAACACTTCCTATTACTTAAAAGAAGACTACCCATTCGAAGTCTTAATTAAGCGTAAAGAGCTACAAGTCCAACTACAGAAAGAAAAAGATGCAGGAAACACCGCTTTTATAAAATACGACAAAATTATTATACTGACCAGCAAAAACCCCCCACAGAAACAGTCAAGCAAAAGAAACCTATCAGAGTCCCCGGAGAAGCTCCACCCTGTTAACCAAAATGTTCAACAGACTAGTAAACAACCACTTAAGAAAAATAAAGGGGACATGAAGAACTACATAACACAAAAGCACAAACTAATCATCGCTCATACAGAATCAACTCAACGCCAATCGAAGACATCAGACTACAACACAGCATAGCAATCAAAATCGGACCCTCTTCCAACCCTTAATCTCCCAGTACGGCCGGTCACCGCGGGAGAGTTCGACCAAAACCCCCCAAGAACCACTATCAAAATGAAAAATACCGTGTAGGAGAAAAGACAATTGTAGCTTGTGCGGGTGGTAATTGGCTAGACAGAGCTATTGACAAAGAAGGGTGGCATACCTTGGGGGAGGCTTTTACCCGAACGGGGTCCATGCATTAATAATAATAATTTAAAAAAAAATTTAACTACTTACTATATATAACTAACTAAAATAATAAGTATACAAATGTAATTGAATGTTATAGGGAAACAAGTTAAGAAATGTATCGTTTAATATGTACTATGCATGGAATTAAATAAAGCTTTATTATTATTATTATTATTATACATGGCGGAAGATATTTTGCGAAGGATACAGCAGACACACGCGAACATGACATACAATGAACACATTTGTAATTAAGCACTTGGAAAAATTCAAGATAAAGTAATGGCAATAGTAGGTAAAAAATTAAGCGACTTTGGAATGATAAGCCCTCAGTAAACAACCGAAAATGAACTAAGTGATGAAATTATACGTGAAATAAACTACGATATACCAGCTTTGCAGCAGCAAGTAGCCGAATTTGTACCCCGTTTGCTTCCCGAACAAAAACGAGTTTTTGAGAAAGTATTAGGACAAATTGAATCTGGAAATGGCGCACTTTTCTTTTTAGATGACCCTGGAGGAACTGGGAAGACATTTTTGTTAAATTTATTATGAGCGCAAGTACGGAAAGATAAAAACATTGCTGTGGCCGTAGCTTCCTCCGGCCGCACTGCACATTCTGTTTTAAAACTCCCTCTAAATATAGCCCAGTAAGAACCGCCGATCTGCAACTTTAGCATAAATAGTGCACGAGGTATAATGCTACGACAATGCAAACTGTGTGGGACGAAAGTACAATGTCGCATAAAAAATCTGTAGAAGCACTAAATCGAACGCTCCAGGATTTGCACAGCAATACCGATGTAATGGGAGGAATGGTGGTTTTACTGGCTGGTACTTTCGCCAAACTTTACCTGTCATTCAAAAGGGCACACCTGCAGATGAAATTAAAGCATGCCTCAAGTCGTCTATTTTATGGAACAAGGTGACAACATTCAGTTTAACTACGAATATGAGAGTGCATTTGTATAATGATATCAATGCTGGAAACTATGCTGACACACTATTAAAAATTGGCGATGGGCGGTTGGAAACGGATGCTGAGGGCTGCGTTAAATTGACGAGAGATTTTTGTAATTTAGTATAGAGTCATTCCGAATTAATTGCGAGCGTTTATTCAGATTTAACGAACAACATGCATGAAGACAAATGGTTATGTGAAAGAGCGCTTCTTGCACTAAAAAATTAGAGTGTTAACAAAATAAATTCAGATTTATTAAGCGAAGTAGCAGGAGAAATAATAGAGAATTTGTCAGTAGACACAGTTATGGACACAGAACAGAGCACTTCATATCCCGCAGAGTTTCTAAATTATCTAGAGTTGTCAGGTGTGCCCTCACATAAGATTCAATTAAAATTAGGCATCCCAGTCATGCTAATGCGAAATTTAGATGCTCCTCGGTTATGTAACGGGACAAGGCTGCGTGTGACACATCTTGGACGGAACATAATCGGTGCCACAATTTTAACAGGCGTAGGAAAAAGTGAAAATGTTATTATACCAGGGATCCCTATAATTCCCACAGATCTTCCTTTTTAATTCAAAAGGTTGCAGTTCCCTATTAAGCTCAGTTTTGCAATTACAATTAATAAAGCGCAAGGGAAAACGTTACAGGTAGCGGGGGTCAACTTAGAAAAACCGTGCTTCTCTCATGGTCAGCTGTATGTAGCATTCGCTACATACAGCTGACCATGAGAGATGTTCGCGTGTGTCAAATGCCCAGAATCTAGACATTCTTTCCCCGAATGGAAAAACATATAATATTGTGTACAGTAGCGTCTTAAAATAGTGTTCAGTTAGTTTTTTTTCCAAAATTCCCACAATCAATAAATCAGAGTTCCCTTTCAATTCAAAATTTCCTATTAAGTCAGTTTCTTTTCAATTCCAAATGCTGCACCTCTTACGGACCTATTAAGCTCAGTTTCCTTTCAACTCAAAAAGGCTGCATCTCTTACGGATCTTTTATTAGGCACAGTTTCCTTTCAATTCAGAAAACTGCATCTCTGACGAATCAATTTAGCTCAGTTTCATTTCAAAAGTCTGCATCCCTGACGGATAATTATGCTCAGTTTCCTTTAATTAAAAAAATATCCCATTTCCATTTGGAATAAACAGGCTATTTTCATGCTTTCCTATGCGCTGCGTTTCAAAACATTTAAATATGCTGACGAATCAATTTTGCTCAGTTTCCTTTTAATGGCTGCATCTCTGACAAATCTATAAAACTCAGTTTTCTTTCAATTCAAAAAGCAATGGATAGTTCATTTCCCAGCGACCATGCGGGCGAAGCCGCAGGTAACAGCTACTTGTCAATATATCCGTAATTTGGTCGATAAACTTACGTCAAGGACTTCTTCTTGACTCTGATGTTTACTTATGCGACTTAAACTTGATTTGTCACTCTTTCCTTGTTCATTTTTTCTACATTACCAAATCATCAGCATTACTTTATTAATCCTGGTCACGACATCATCTTAGTGTACAAGCTTGAGGTGCGAGTGTGCGTGAGTACTGACGGCTCGTCACGTACAGAGAGAAACTGCTTAAACCGGCTCACCGTATCACTTCGAAAAATCCTGTATTAAGTTTTCTAAAAACTACGCCTGTAATATATATTTCTTAACACTCAACGTGCGGACAATTGATGGTGCTTGTTCGTGTTCCAGCCAATGTGGGAACGTATCTGAAATGAATTTACGAGTAGCTTGAGCAAAAATTTCACGAATATTTATATCTCGAAAGAAACATTGTAAATATTGATAATGAAATATTAAACATTGCACATGTTTTTGTGCTCAAGATTTTATATTTGATATTTCAACTTTACATTAAATTTAGAATTTACCATTTAATTAGAAGGCACAACAAATTGTTGGAGAACAAACATTAAAAATATTTTAAATAAGTAGTTTGCAAAAAAATATTAATTAAATTATAATAATCCATCTTAATTATATGACAAATGCTGATAAACCTTTTGTTTATTTAATCTTATCCTCCTGTGCAAACCCTACTAAAAAGGGAAAAAATTTTGACAGCTCATTAGAAGCTTTGTCTCTGTACAATCACTTTACTCATGTGCCCTTAGGCTTCTTTTATAGAACAAAGCACGCACACAGTCCAGCAGTAAGCAGACGCTGTGACCCATAGACATCTACATTTATCCCCGATTAAGAATCAAAACGCAGATGCGTTGTCACCCCTGAGGACTAAGAAGGAA
>CAJQZP010001457.1:0-122500 GCA_907164705.1 Parnassius apollo | reverse complement strand
TAAAGAATTTGTTGCCACCCACCCAGCTGATTCCTTCAAGAAGAGCATCATAAACTACCATTGCGTTGGCAGTAAAGCATCGATTGCGCAGATGATTTTCTTGATTAATGGAAAAAAGTACATAGAAATAAATTACGTTAACTTATTACATAAAAAACGGCAATTTGATAGGTAAAGACTCAATATAAGGAAACAGAATAATTCACTTTAAAAAAAAGTAAGTAAGTTACAGTCTATATACGTCCCACTGCTGGGCACAGGCCTCCCCTCATTTCTGAGAGGGTTTTAGGGCAAGGAAGTGTCCGCCGCGCTGCCCCAATGCGTGTTGGCGAACTTCACATGTCTTCGAAATATTTTTTTTCTTATTCCTCAGACATGCAGGTTTCCTCACGATGTTTTCCTTCACCGCCGAGCACGTGATAAATCAGCACTTAAAATTGCAATTAACAATTTCATTGGTGCCGGCGGGGTTCGAACCCGGGTTACTCGCGTTCTGTTATATTTACAGCGAGCGTTAACTATCTGAGCTACCACGGCTCTTCAATTAATTCACTTTAAATTATCAAAATTAGTATAAACGCATACAATTCGCTATTTTCTTTACAATTTATTCTTTGAATCCATACACTGTTTTTACCTAAAGATTTTGTTCTATTTATCTCATCACAAGAATTATGGAGGTAAGTTATTCATTTTATTGTTCTCAATTTACTGTTAAATCTCAAAGGAAACAATAGTTTTTGGGCCCACTAGAAATTGTAACGTATCATAATAGTTTTGACACATAAAAAGATACCAATTTGCTATTGTAAATTGCCTACAGATTTTATGAAAATGTAACTGGAATCATGAAATTTGAAAAATGTGTTGTTTTGATATCCGTGTTCTGGTTAATATATTTTTAAAAAACAAAATCCGTGTAATGAGGCGTTTTGCAGTTTTTATAAAAAGATTTTTTTATAAAGATAACTTATTATATACATAATATATGTATTTGTATACTATATTTAGTACTTAAGAGTCTAGTAAAAATAATATATTGCGGAAACGGAAATGACGAATTTTTGTTTTCCTTTTTAAAGTATTACATTTTTTTTATTTTAACGTAATATGCAAAGTGTTACGATTGTTTGGAAAGAATTATAAACGATCCACAGACTGACTGGAAACGCTGATAACGATCTATATTAGTAATTATAGTAGTATATAGTGTTAGTAATTATAGTAGTATTAATAATTATATTAAGTTTGTAAAAATACAAATACTAAAATCACATGAGTAAAGAAACCGACCAGAGGAGTAGCTGCATACAAACGGCTCGCTGCGATTATACCCATACCTACGAGCACTTAATCCTAACCTTAATATTTTTAAAGAAAATATGCCCGGTTGTGCATTAAGGTATTGTAAGTCACGATATGGAGCAAAAATGAACGTAATTTCGGTTTATTATTGTAAGATATGTATATTTATCAAACAATCTTAAAATTTTATTATTTCTAGTAGATCGTTCTAGAAGAAAGAAAAATTATTGTAATAACTGCCCTCTGTTATCCAGTAACGTCACTATTTATTTACCAATATGTTAAAGATTGAAAACGTGCCCAAAAACGGATTTTTATCTTATATAGTAGCGTCACCTAATGGCAAACCGCTAAAATGTTTTCTAAATAAATATACAGCATAGTATTGTTATGCTGCACTAGAGGACGTGACACACGTGCCAGCTCACAGTTTTTATATGCAAATGTGCCCAATGTCCGTATATATACTACTACAATATTGGTAATAATGTAGAATCATAATATATAATTGATATTCCTCTTTTGGATTTCTCTATGAATGTTCTAAGAATGAAAATATCTCTGAGGGGGAAAACGTTCTGTATTATTTGTGTTCATAACTATAAGATTCTGCAGTACCCCTTCTTCACTGGGGTGGGGGGTTCACACAAACCTCGCCTCTCTCTCCTATCCTTCCCCTTTCAAAATGTACATTTCTTCTGAATTAAGTAACTTTATTATTTAAACTTACATTCCTGATTTTTTCAGTTACACCTACTAGATGCAGTGTATAGTAAATGGCTAAGAATATTGCAAGGTAGAATTACAACTGATATTTCCATCAGAAGATTAGGTTATAGGAATTTCCATGTAGATCTTCAATTTATAGGGCGGGCTATACACATGCTGTGCCTATTAACTCTGCAGAAAAATATGTTATATTGCGGTGGATACCATCACACCAGGTACTTACTTTGCCCAATCGCCTTGGCATACAAATTGACGTTTGAAGTATCGGACACCTTGTATGCTGCCCACCATAGGTCTGCTTAATTTTGGTCTGATATTTATGGTGATACAACATAACTGTTCACCACCAAGCCATTGTTAATTTTACAGCCTATCAAAATTACTACTGCTACTAAACATAGACTTCCCCCATATATTGCCTTATAGGGGGGATATTTGCCAATGTTAATAACTAAAGCCTTTTGTCTTCAGTCTTTAGCTGTTATTATGAAGATTTTATATTATGAAGATGTTATATTTAGTTATTATTAAACTTCTTATCTTAACTTAATAAATGTACAAGTAATATTTTTTACCTTTAATAAAGTTAGTATAAATAAAATATCTAAGGTTAAAACTTGTGCTTAGTTAAATGTTAAAAATCGATAATAACTTCATCTTAACCTGTTTACTTCCCTGATTTTTAATGTATTTTTATTTATTTTTACCTTAGTAGAATCTGGTTTGGCACAAAAGTATTATGAAAGCAAACAAAGACATGTTATTATTTTTTTTATATTTCTAAAAGGTCTTAAGCCTATTTTCTATTTAAAGTGCAATGATGTTTAAAATGAATAAAATATGAATAAATATTATTATTTAGGGTCCATACTCTGTAAAACTATAGGCTGTTATGTTAGTTGATAATAAAATCTTTTTTTTCCGATGGATCATTTAAAAGGAGTCTGCATGCCTTGCTGGCCTGGGGCTTTCAATATATATATATGCAGACAGAGACAACAAAATGATAACAGGGATATAGAATTACATTCCATGGATATTGAAAACATTGGTAACATCATATAACCACCCCCTATGCCTGCACTTGTTATTCCCGCATTTTCCAAAGTGATATCAACAATTACTATGGTTAATTATAAACATTCTTCTTCTAATTCTATTCACTTTCATTTTGTCATGTAATAATTCGTCTACTCTTAATATCTAAACAACTAAAAGAGAGATTACTGATTGATCACTCATTTTGTGTGCCACTGTGTGCTTGTATTTGTTAATACCACTTAAATGTACTTTGTACTTGTACACAATTAGTAACTGTTCAGATGCCACATCTCAATTATACAACCTTTGTTAACTACTTAAAAGTTATGTTACTCAGAGTTATAGTATTGAAAATTATTCAACGTTATGCAAGTATTAGCCTAAGATGTAATGCTTCGTATCAAGTAAAAAGCGTGTCCGGTTCTTTACACTTACAATACGAAGCACAGCTGAATTGAGCTGCTATTTTACTCTGGTATTGTGTGAGAGCGTGGTCCATCCCCGGTCAAGCCGACTCATTCGTACTACAACCATAAAATGACTGCAACATGGCTCTACCACGTATACGTGATGTTTGTTCTTACACAACTAGTTTAAAACGTTTTGCTTACTTTGTATTAGAACAAAACACATGTAGTTAAGCGGCGTGTGAACTTAAAGAATGAACTTTAAAGAAAATAGCGAATCGTATGAGTTTTATAGCAATCTTGATTATTTTAAGATAAATATTTTGTTTGCTAATAATACTCGTTACTTTAATGCTTAGTATTTGTTGCTTAATGTTTTATAAATTTTCCTAATGGCATATTAATTTGTTTCTTGTTATTCTCCACGTTATTTGATTCGTAATATGTATTAATCGTTATTGTAATTAGCCTTCGCCCCCGCTACTCTTCCTCCCGTGATACCCCCTGGTAACCAATGTATTTTAATATACATACCTGGGCAAATAACGTATCTATTTACTTAATAAAAAATCATTTAGATTGCATCACTAGCTCCCGAGCTATAAGTGTACAAACGTACAGACAACAGAACGAGAGACGTTGGGTGCTATAATCATAATCAGTCTTTACATGCTGCCACTGCTAGGACTTAGGTTTTCTATATGGGGTTTAAGGCATAATACACCACTGTCAAGTGCGGGTTGGTGAATGTAACATTTCATAGAACTTTTGGTGCAAGGTCATGCTGATTTCATAGCGATGTTTTCCTTCATCAGTTAGAACAGTGATGATGTAGCAAATGCGCAGATACATTGAAAACGCTAATTTAAATTTAGCACGTTCCCCCATCCTCAAACCTTCGATCTAAGGATTTGCAGTCGGAGCCTTTAACCGTAGATCCACTACTCTCATGTTGTTGTATTTTATTATGTGTAAATGTATTCGGTGGATCTTATTAGTAGAATCGAGTCCATTAGTAAATGAGAGCTCAGGATTTGCAATAAAGTGGCCCACATTTTGCGTATATCATAATTAGGTCGTGATTAGATAACGAAGGTTTGTCTGATTAATTTTTAAACTTATATTTCTATCTATGAGAGATATCAAAATCAAAATCGATCTGGTATCTGCGAAAACCCCCAATTTTTTATCCAACTTCTTTTAGCGCTCTTTGACTACTCAGTACCAAATGCACCGCCTGGAATCGAGACTTCTGGCTCGAGCCAGCTACTTATTATATAAAGCCTAATACATAATAAATACATAAACACTCACGCCTGTCACCCAGAGGGGTAGGCAGAGACTACAGACTTCCATTTGGCACGATCCTGACACACCTCTCTCGCCTCCTTCACATCCATACACCTCCGCATACATGCTCGTCGGTTAAGGGTACTCCTAATTTGGCCCGTTTTCAATAAATCGCCAATTTGGTCGATAAATTTTAAAGAAAGCCTACTACTTATGTTATAAAGAGGAATAAACCTAACTAATGTCAATCACGCGATTTGGTGGCCAACTTTATAGTAAAGATATTTATTAGAGTTGGACCGATCAGTACTTTGGCCGATTAGCCGATTAATCGGTTAAGAAATGGCCGAATAATCAGCATAAGTACTGTTCTACTTGTCTTTTAACAATCTACATGCGTGTAGTTTAACAATCTTTATTTAAGAATTAAGTGTTTTTTTTTCGTTATGCAAAGGGGGGAGACTTAATTTTTTTTAATAGATTATCAAGAATAATATTATTAATATTCTATTTTGTTGTGTTACTACTCTGCATTACGATTAGTAAAAGTTAAAAAGTAGAATTACTCATATTATACTTAGGTTTTTGTCTAGTTTTAAATAGCTACCTCAGATTCTTTTTTTTAACAAAGTTCCTATGTCCAGAACAATAAACATTAAAACACGTTAGAAAATTTTTCGATAAAAGTTATATATAACTTTTATTTATATATATATATATATATATATATATATATATATATATATATATATATATATATATGTATATATATACTTATTTTATTTTTTATTTGATTTACCTACATATAAACTTGACGTGATTTTACGCATGGGAGAGAAACTATTCTTTTCTTAAATTTAAAGCTTTACTCATATATATGTACAGACACGTTTACCACGCACAAAATCACGAAAAAATCTTAGTTGAAATCAATAAAATGAAAAGCCGATTAATTGGCGGTTTTAGCCGATTAATCGCCAACTACTCGGTGCCTACAAATAGGCCGATTAATCGGCTTCACCGATTAGTCGGCGGCTAGTCAACCCAACCCTAATATTTATGTAATACATGGATAAACGGTTTCTGGATTAAGATTTATTGATACTATCGTGTTAGAGTCCCGTAGGAAATACATAACTACAGAACGTAAAAGCTAAATTACATATGTGTTATACGTATGCATATCGTTTGACTCTTCGAAATAGACTATAAAATAAAAGCTGTTTCGAGAGGTAAGCTAAGAGAACCGATAACATCTGTTCGAGTAATAAGAATTTCGATCTAGATTATTTTTCTACTTTCTTTAACTTTTTTATCGACTGACCTAAGAGGAAGATAATGTATGCATATATGTACATTTGTGTGTACATACGTGTGTTATATAATTGTATGTACCTACCTATAAATTTTAGTTAGGTAATAATATCTATACAAACAAAAAAACTCAACTGTCTGTTTGTAATGTCAAAATAGAAGCAATTTAATAAACACATATAAAATTATAAACCCTGTTCTACAAGTTTTTGAGACGGTGATACAAAGTCAAATTCTAATTCAAAACATTTTATTCAATTTAGACTTGCTTAAAACGTTAAAATCTGTACCGGTTCGAAAAAATTCTTTTCAGAAAAGAAAATCTGGAGTTATTTTTATAATTCCACACTATATTTCCTTTTACAAATTATAATAAAAATCAATACAATATCAAATATATTTAAACCGAGTTCCGGAATGAGAATTTTTAAATCACTCATCAGATATTTATAGTTTAAATAGCCAAGTGAAATCAATATTGTATCAGTCACACATAAGTTGGGACGAGTAAGTGCCAGTATTTACATGACGTCACGCGTGCACAAAAGCGCTGCTGGTTTACTAAGCTCACAAGTGCGGGACAGGGTCGGCGGAAGTACCAGGGTGATCATAGGCAACGACGCGACTTCTACTAATACTAAACGTGCTTAGCAGTTAGTAACGTGAAGTTCGGAAGCCGCAGTAACGTGAAGTTCGGAAGCCGCCATAATCGAAATAAGCCTAGAAAACAGCAGTTAGTAACTTAACTGTTGATATTGCTTCTTTTGACTTATTTTTCTACTTTGCCAATGTATTACTGCTATCTAATTATATGTGAATGATCCTCTACTTATCATCATCATCATCATTACAGCCCTTCACAAGTCCACTGCTGAACATAGGCCTCCCCCAAGTAATGCCACAAAGCACGGTCCTGAGCCACCTGCATCCATCGACTTCCTGCATGTCTTACCAGGTCGTCACTCCATCTAGTGGGGGGTCGCCCTACACTACGCCTACCGGTACGAGGCTGCCACTCGAGAACCTTTCTTCCCCATCGGTTATCGGTTCTTCGAGCTATATGGCCGGCCCATTGCCACTTCAGCTTACTAATCCGTTGGGCTATGTCGGTCACTCTGGTTTTACTGCGGATATCCTCATTTCTGAGTCTATCACGCAGAGAAACTCCGAGCATAGCCCTCTCCATAGCTCGCTGAGCGACCTTAAGCGTCCTCACACGGCCAGCAGTGAAGGACCACGTCTCAGATCCGTAAGTCATCATTGGCAACACGCACTGGTTGTACAATCTAGTTTTTAGAGATTGAGGTATACCTGACGAAAAGATATGCCGTAATTTCCCGAACGCTGCCCAGCCGAGTTGAATCCGTCGATTGACCTCTCGGTCGAAGTTGGACTTACCTAGTCGGACTATTTGTCCCAGGTAAACGTATTCGTCAACAACTTCGAGCATAGTGCTCCCAACAACTACCGGCATAGGTGTGACATGGACATTGAACATAATCTTTGTTTTGTCCATGTTCATCTTAAGACCTATCCGTTGGGAGGCACTATTGAGGTCATTGAGCATAGTGCTTAAGTCCTCCAGCGATTCTGCCATAAGGACTATATCGTCGGCAAATCGAAGGTGAGTGATGTACTGGCCATTGATGTCAATACCGTATCCTTTCCAGTCCAGTAGCTTGAAAACGTCTTCCAATGCAGCGGTGAAGAGTTTCGGGGATATAACGTCACCCTGTCTTACACCTCTCTGCAGTTGGATAGGTTTCGAGCTCTGGTTCTGTACTCGGATAGCCATCGTAGCCCTACTGTACAAACACTTCAGCACTTCGATATACCGACAGTCAACTTGGCACCGCTGAAGGGACTGTAGCACCGCCCAAATTTTGACGGAATCAAAGGCTTTCTCATAGTCCACATACGCCAGGCAAAGTGGCAGATTGTACTCTTCAGTCTTCTGTACAATCTGCCGCAGGGTATGTATGTGGTCTATGGTACTGAAGCCTTTTCGGAAACCGGCTTGTTCGGAAGGCTGGAAGTCGTCAAGTCTGCGTGCGAGACGATTCGTAATGACTCTCGAAAACAGCACGTAGACGCGGCTCAGAAGGGAAATCGGTCTGTAGTTCTTTAAGAGAGCGTTGTCGCCTTTCTTAAAGAACAAGACCACCGCACTTCTGCTCCACGCCTCTGGAGTAGTGCCACCATGGAGGACGGAATTGAAGAGCTTCTGAAGGACTTCAAGTACCGGTGTTCCACCCGCTTTCAGAAGCTCCGCTGTAATTCCATCCTCGCCTGGGGCCCTGCCGTTTTTAAGGTGCTGGAGAGCCATTCTAATCTCGCTTAGACTGACGTCCGGGATATCATCGGAATAGTGTCGGATAAGACTTGCTCTTGGATCGTTACTCACACTTACGTGTGGCTCCAACGATGATGTGTACAGCTGCCCATAGAACCTCTCAATCTCACTCAAAATCTCAGGTGTCCCGGAAACGATGTTGCCACACTCAGTCTTCAGCCTTGACAGTTGGCTCTTTCTGGCAGACAGATCTCTGGCAAAGACTTTGGAGCCCTGGTTCCGCTCGATCGCTTCTTTAATACGAGAAGTATTAAAGTTGCGTAAGTCTCGCCGTATGCATTTGGAGATCTGTCTGTTCAGTTGCCTGTATGCTGTCAAATCTGTTGACGATTGCAGCCGCATCTCCCCGTCTAACAGCCATGAGATTAAGAGTGTGATCGGAGAGTTTTTGTGTTCTTCTGCGGCGGGTCTTGCAGAACTTAGCTCCGACCGCATGGACAGTTTCCACGAGCTTGTCGTTCATATCGTCCACTGCATTGCAATCTTCTAGGCACTGGAAGCGGTTACGTAACTCGAGCTGAAAGGTTTCGGGATTCTGGATTAGAGCACGAGGGGGACGGAGCGTTGACTTCATTAGACGAGACCTCTCCAACTTAACGTTTAGGTTCAGTGTGCCTCTAACCATTCGGTGATCGCTGCCAGTTTTCACCCTTGCGATCACTGAGACATCACTGAACAGTTGGCGTCTGGTCGTCATAATGAAGTCAATCTCATTTTTTGTCGAACCGTCGGGGCTCGACCAGGTCCACTTCCTGTGGGGCCGCTTCTGGAAGAAAGAGTTCATCATAAAGAGTCCCTCTTTCTCCATAAAGTCGGCCAGATGCTGGCCCCTTCGGTTCCGTTGCCCTACTCCAAATTTCCCTACCTTCAGCTCACCGCTTTCTCTTGTGCCCAGTTTTGAGTTGAAGTCTCCCATCAACACCGTGTAGTAGGTTTTGGAGGAATGTATGGCTCTGGAAATATCCTCATACATTTCCTCCACCTCCTCATCGGGATGTGCCGAGGTTGGTGCGTAAACCTGAATGACCTTCAGCGAATACCGTTTGGTGATTCTGAGTATCAGGTACGCGACCCTCATCGACACACTCCCAATCTTTACAACGTTGTTGACGAGAGATTTGTGGACGATAAATCCGACACCTCCTTGGGACAGATGGTCGCCCTCCCGGTGATAGAACAAGTTGCCGGACTCGAGGATTGCCGTGTCCTCCCCCTCTCTTCGGACCTCGGATAATCCAATAATATGCCAGCGCAACTTGTCTACCTCTTCTTCCAGCTCCAGTATCTTCTCGTCAGTCCTCATGGTGCGTGCGTTATATGTTGCCAGGTCGAGTCGTCGTAGGTGGCAACCGAACCTCCACCGGAGATTCTTAGCACCCCCTGCCCCGCCGTTACCATGGTCGCCACCGTAGCCAGGAATAGCGGGGCCGCCGGGGACTGGGGGCCGTCTGTTTGTGTATTTATTCATTGGGGGGGTATTTGCCATCCTCTACTTATGCTTAACCTTTAATCGTACCACGCCCGCCGTAACAAAAAACAGCTTTGTACCGGGGCCTCACCCTCAGTCGTCACCTCAGCTGGCGGCACTTGTTATAAACATTTATATTTCTCACGACCTTTCCTTTATGTTTAAAGTGGTTTTAGTTACAGTTATTTGAAGCCGATAAGATTTTCGATAAGTAAAAACAATAACCATAACATTTAAATGTTTATTTTATTTTGTACAGCTCTTTGTTTCTAACGGATCTTGATAAAGTGTACTTACTGACAATAAATTTTATTTTATGAATGAAATATCATAAGTTTTTATTTTATTCTTATATTCTTATAATCAATACAACATATTCCTCCTAAATGAACAGAATTTTGCATGTCATAATTATAATAATTCTACTTTTTCACTTGCAAACATTTGCTAAAAATTCGACAATAGACAGTTTGCGCGCGCTTTGTAAACTCATTTTCAAAACCTTTTTGTGTATATATTTTATAGCGTCTTCCTTTATTTTTCTTATACAATCATATAGATATAACATTTAGCAATTCCTAGTAAAAGTATTTACTATGGTATTCCAATAAGAAATATCCTATTATTATCTTATTAGAAATCTTGACCGTTATGAATTGTTCGCGTAGAGGTTTTTTTGTTTCTACTTTTTTATCTATTGAAACATAAAAAAGTTACTATTGTTGTAACTTAAATCATTCAAAAACATTACGTAGTAAAGATAAATAACATTACTTACAGTTTTTTTGAAAGAAAATCCAACTAAAATCACAATCACAAAACTTCAACGATTACGCAATTAATTAAATTACATGGAAAAAAAACATAAGGCTTTGTTCCGAAAACTTTAAAAAATATAAAAAAATCTCATCGTGAAATAGTATAAAAATAAAGTAACTTTATGGTGCCTTAAACGACTGATTTATAATTCTTTAAAACTGTAGCTATTAAAACTTTTTTCAAGTCACGGCTTCTCAGATACTTTAAATTCCAACTGTAGTTAATCAGAGCTGACCGCAGCAGCTTTTAAGTTACGAATTTCTCGTAAATATTATTAAGTTTAAGAGAATGTAGCAAACTTGGGAGATTTATTCACATTTGTAGAATGCAAACGCATTTTTGTCTTATAATGTTTTGATTTAGGTTACATATAACGTGGTGGAGTTATAGAACAATATATCACTCGTTTATTTGCAAGAGTATCGTAAGAAACAGCTATGGGAAATGCCTAAATAGCTTATGATTAAAAATATACAGACCAGTATATTGTCATAAGTTCTTTAGGCATTACAGAGAAGAAGCAGTTTTAAGTTAGGAAAGAAAGACAAAAAAAATATTCATGGGTAGCTACTACACGTATGGTGGCTTAAGAAAACAAGTGATGGGGTGTGTATCGAGTCATTGTAAATGTTATGCCTGAGTGTAATGCTGCAGGATAACCTACAGCGTTGATTTATTAAAATAAAGCCTCTCTATAACGGGCTGGTAAAAATAAAGAAGAAGAAGCTTTGAAGTTTATTATGTTAAATAAGTTCTCTGAATGAAACATTGGACGGCTGTATTATTTGATTGGGATTTTACTTTGGAATCACAACGTGGAATGTTTTTGAAATTGAAAAAATAGATAAAGTAAAGTTACAGCCAATATACATCCCACTGCTGTACAATATCGTGTAATCTTCTTACCTTATAAGTAAAACTCAATTGCTGTCCGTTAGTTTCGCAAAAACTCGAAAACGGCTCGAAAAATTTTGATGATTTTTGTGTGTATTTGAGGCGGTCGGTGGCGCTGTTGTCGAGATCCAGAAATCACCCGTACAAAGCTGGGGCTGTTTGCTAGTTGTTAATAAAATAGATCTACGCAAATAGATTTCACTTTACTGCCTTAAATGAGATGATGTTACAAAATGCCACCATATCAGGTTTGAACTCAGTAGAAGGCGTGCTAAGAGGCTTTTTAGCTACCCGAATCTATTGAGTAAAACTACTTTTACGGATTTTATCGCGTTTAATTTTAATTATTTTTATTTTTAATTCCCGACATTTCGGGTGCTTTCCAGTACCCATGGTAACGGGGGACTGAGGTGACAGACGTCCCGATATCATTGTTAAACCCGGAGTACCTTCAGCTTTTTTAATTATTGTTTATGGTCCGATCTATGCAAAATGAACTATGAAGTCTTGCAGTGGTATGGTTGTGATTAGTTTTAATTTTATTGATTATAGGGTCCCAAGCAGGTGGTAGTACCCAGCCTCCTTCTCTATTGAAATTAGGATGTTTTTTAGTTTCAATAGGTTCACGTATCATCCTTGGTAGGAATCGGTGTTCTTTCGGGAGGATTTTTGGTCTATCAAATATGATGTAGTGGTTGGGGCCATCTAGGATATGATCACAAACTTCAGATTTCCCGGAACGCTGATGCTTCACATCAGCTATATGTTCCGTAAAAGTAGTTTTAATCAATTTGTAGTGTTCGCGTAAATATAGGAAATCATTATACCCTTAATCTAGTTAAATTCAATCTCACCAGCCTCGAACACAAGTACGAAACCTTTCGGTTTCCTACAGGATGCATTTCGGAGAATGTGCGCAGGAATTGCGTAATTTAATTCCTCCCTCTCCCTTCCACCATCGGACAACTAGACGCTCGGCCAGTCTCCCCCCTTTCGTTGTCGACTTACTACGCGTCCGAACCAAAAGGTTTGCTACATCGTTCGTCATGCGTACAACAAAAGAAGTTGCCGGCATCTGTCTTTCAATCCGATTACAGTGGGTGTATTCAAGGTAAGAGTGAATAGACTTTTGTTAAGTCGGTGCGCTATCTTTGGCTGCATCACCACTTGCCATCAGATGGAATAGTAATCAAGCGCTGACTTAGAATAGTAAAAAATATAATACAAAATTTGAACATAGACTGCAGTAACCATTTATCATAAGTTATCATATCATACTATTTACCGTACCGTAAGCTAGTTTGTCTTGTTTCCGAACATTCGTCATAATTCGAAAATACTTGATGTAAATCATCGTCACATTCTTGTTCTGAGTCAGTATCATGCTCACTCACTTTATCAGGAAACCATCATCATCACTATCGAGGATGTCATCGGCATCTTCTTCTAGCCAGCTCAATATGCGTCTTTGCTGCTGTTCGTCCATTTTTTTTATAAAAAAATGATAAAAGTAATCTAAAACTGAAAACAAACACAATATAATACAGTAAAATTAAAGTCCATTAATTATCAATGAGCTAACTTCAGTTCGCGCACAAGCGTTATGTGGTACGAACATGTTTGTGTGCGCACGGGCTCTGAAAGACCCCACGCGACGAACCGCGTAAGTAAAATTTTCGTAACCTATTATTATGCAATATTCATAATACAACTCCTTTTTTGTTTTTTATATTATAATTTCGTTGATAATTAATGAACTTTAATTTTATTGTATTATATTGTGTTTGTTTTCAGTTTTAGATTACTTTTATCATCTTTTTATAAAAAAAAATGGACGAACAGCAGCAAAGACGCATATTGAGCTGGCTAGAAGAAGATGCCGATGACATCCTCGATAGTGATGATGATGGTTTCCTGATAAAGTGAGTGAGCATAATACTGACTCAGAACAAGAATGTGACGATGATTTGCATCAAGTATTTTCGAATTATGACGAATGTTCGGAAATATCAAAAGAAGAGCACTTGGGTTTGGGATTGATGATCGAATCTATGGAAGCTCTCGAATCTGCGTTCAGTGATTGGTATGAAGAACCATTGATAAATATTTCGTCCAGTAACTTTTACATAGCAAAAAAGAGAGAGAAACTACAGTCGAGGGCAAGTATTACGAATTTGCCGCGTGATTTGAGACAGACATTTGAAGGCGATTTGTATCACCACTTCAGGATACTCAACCTGAAGTAAACGTAGTGCCAATGAGAAAGCGATGTATTCATTGTCCTCGAAGAACAGACAGGAAATTTAAATCTATTTGTCAGTTTTTTAAGCGCAACATTTGTACTGAATGTGTTCATACTGAAAATCAATTAAGTTTTTCAATATGTCAAAGTTTATACGTTTTTGTGATTAAGAGTACCACTACTAACCACTTACCAAATTTTACAATAAAAGATATACAATTTCCTTTTCATCTGCATTACTTAAGTTTATATAATAGACTTTAATTTCTGTTGATTTTTTTAATTTTAATTACCTAGTGATCTCATGGAGAGAAATTTTAGTTCCTATTTCTAGTATGTAAGTTAAAGCTATAAATATATAAATAACTAAATTTTTTAATTTATTTTATTGATATTGAATCAAATAAGACTAAAATATAAAATAATGTAGGTAAATATATAAATTTATGTATTTTTTAACTAATTTATTTTGGGGGTGATTAAAACTACTTTTACGGATTTTATCGCGTTTATTTTTTACTTTTTATTTTTAATTCCCGACGTTTCGGGCGCTTTCCAGCACCCATGGTCACGGGGGACTGAGATGACTGACGTCCCGATGTCATTGTTAAACCCGGAGTACCTTCAGCTTTTTTAATTATGGTTTATGGTCCGATCTATGCAAAATGAACTGACTATGTCCTGAGGTCTTGCAGTGGTATGCTTGGGTTTAGTTTTAATTTTATTGATTATAGGATCCCAAGCAGGTGGTAGTACCCAGCCTCCTTCTCTATTGAAATTAGGATGTTTTTTAATTTCAATAGCCTCACGTATCATCCTTGGTAGGAATCGGTGTTCTTTCGCGAGGATTTGTGGTCTATCAAATCTGATGTAATGGTTGGGGCCGTCTAGGATATGATCACAAACTGCAGACTTCCCGAGTTTGTGATCATATCTTAGATATGTGCAATGTTCGCGTAAATATAAGAAATCATTATTTTGGGGGCTTTCGAAGACTCCACGCGACGAACGACGCTACTAAAAAAGCGCAACTAACCGAGATTTAATAAAAAATAAGTAGGTAATAAAATATATTTAATAGATAATTCACGAATAAACTAAAATAAGAATAATTAATTATTTTGTATGAAAGTTAAAACATAGTTTTTATTATAATTTCCAAAATATTTAAAATCAGAGGTAACAAATTAACTTACTTCATTAATTATATAGTCTCCCATTAATGTAGGATAATCACAAATGCGGAAAAGTGGCAACATTGAACCTAAATGGCTATATTCGATAATTTTATTTAATTATTTGATGTTTTTTACGTTTATATGAAAACAAGAACTAAAAGTTTTGTGTTGAAAGTGATTCCGCTTACGTTTTTTTGACCTTGAATAGCATTCTTTCACTACGCATTTACCCATTTTTTGTCGCGGCTCAACTCTGTCGGCGTCACATTGAACACTGAACTGACGTTAGCTAGGCATATGGCTGTGGCCATATGTGCAGTGGCAAGGCTTGGGGGCGGTTATTACTGATCTAATGTAATATATAAATCAATGGTCCACGTTAACGTTCATGTTACAACGGGAAACAATACCCACAGAAAATTTAACACCGGGCCCCGGCCAAACCTGGCGGCGCACGGGCTGGCCATGGTCAAGCATGAATCACTTGATACAAAATGTATGCTACGATGTTTGGTCGTATCCCTTCCGGGGCCCGGCTCGGTAGCGACACGGTGTAACGTGAATAATCCTTTATTCACTATCATATTGTTATTTTATTAGCCTTTCAAAAATGAGAAAATTGGTGTAGAGAATAGAAAGCTAATGTAATATAACTGATGTAACATCACGTTAGGAATAAAAGTCTATTATTATTCCTAACGTGGTGGAGCCATGCTGCAGCTACATTATGGTTGTAGCACGAAAGGATGCACTCGACCGGGATAGGACCACGCTCTCACAGAATACCAACGTAAAATAGCATCTTAATGCTGCTATGTTTTGTATGGTGAGTATAGAGAACTGGAGATTCTTTTTAATGGAAATGAGGCAATCCATCTCAGATGTAACAACGCATCTGCATTTTGATTCTAAATCGAGGGTACACGTAGATGTCCATGGACCACATCATCCAATTAACATCAGGTGGGCTGTGTGTTCGTTTGTCACCTTATTCTATAAAAAATAATAATTAGACATGTGATTGCTGCCACCAGTAATAATCTATCATCATCAATACCTTTACCATCAAATTTTCTGATAATAAGTTTTTTTGGACCGACGTGACTTTACGAACCTTTAAGAAGAAAACCTACCTGAAAATCCGGTGGAATTTTGGATGTTTATAGGCGAAGGGAATCACGTTCTAACATCAGGTAAGTGTCATCATTTTTTTACAAGTGATAAACTAGCTTACGGTACGGTAACTCCACCGAGTCAGTAATTCATTCTTGGGGCGATGTATACGCTTTTACAACAAAATCCCAGAAAATACACAAAATTTGTCAGACGCAAAGAACAAAAATTTTTATTAAACTAAGTTTGTATAAAAAGGGTTATTATAATATTAAGGAATTTATGGATGATAGTAACCCCTGGGAAGGGTGATCGCTACCAAGCTATTTCTAATATGTGTTGTGTGTAAACATGATTGTAAGCTATTACTTGAAAAAAAAATAGTCCCGCTGGGTTTCTTGCTGGTTCTTTCCAGGACTGAGGTTTTTTATTGCGAACCAGTGGTAAATGAAAAAAGTGACTTTCAGTAATTATTGTTTATAATCTACATTGAATAAAAAAGTTTCTGTTTCTGTTTCTGTTTCTGTTTCTGTAAATAGTATGATATGATAACTTATGATAAATGGCTACTGCAGTCTATGGTCAAATTTTGTATTATATTTTTTACTATTCTAAGTCAGCGCTTGATTACTATTCCATCTGATGGTAAGTGGTGATGCAGCCAAAGATAGCGCACCGACTTAACAAAAGCCTATTCACTCTTGCCTTGAATACACCCACTGTAATCGGATGGAAAGACAGATGCCGGTAACTTTTTTTGTTGTACGCATGACGAACGATGTAGCAAACCTTTTTGGTTCGGACGCGTAGTATGTCGACAACGAAAGGGGGGAGACTGGCCGAGCGTCTAGTTGTCCGATGGTGGAAGGGAGAGGGAGGAATTAAATTATGCAATTCCTGCGAACACTCTCCGAAATGCATCCTGTAGGAAACCGAAAGGCTTCGTACTTCTGTTCGAGGCTGGTGAGATTGAATTTAACTAGATTAGGGGTATAATGATTTCTTATATTTACGCGAACACTACAAATTGATTAAAACTACTTTTACGGAACATATAGCTGATATGAAGCATCAACGTTCCGGGAAATCTGCAGTTTGTGATCATATCCTAGACGGCCCCAACCATTACATCAAATTTGATAGACCACAAATCCTCCCGAAAGAACACCGATTCCTACCAAGGATGGTACGTGAACCTATTGAAAATAAAAAACATCCTAATTTCAATAGATAAGGTTAAGATTTTATTGATTATAGGGTCCCACCTGCTTGGGACCCTATAATCAATAAAATTAAATCTAAACACAAGTATACCACTGCAGGACTTCATAGTTCATTTTGCATAGATCGGACCATAAACAAAAATTAAAAAAGCTGAAGGTACTTCGAGTTTAACAATGACATCGGGACGTCTGTCACCTCAGTCCCCCGTTACCATGGGTACTGGAAAGCACCCGAAATGTCGGGAATTTAAAATAAAAATAATTAAAATTAAACGCGATAAAATCCGTAAAAGTAGATTCGGGTAGCTAAAAAGCCTCTTAGCACGCCTTCTATTGAGTTCAAACCTGATATGGTGGCATTTTGTAACATCACCTCATATATGACAGTAAAGTGAAATCTGTTTGCGTAGATCTATTTTATTAACTAGATATAATTAACAATATATTCTAAATAAACAATTTTTAAGTACTCATCTACGTATAAATAATGATGGTAAAACTGCCCGCGCATTCGCAATGAGTGCTTATGTCAACTACGCATGTGCGACTCTACTGTCTCCCGCGCATGCTCGATGACATAGAGTAGTGCACATTTTTGTTTGGAAATAGCTTCCCAAGTATGATGTACATATAACTCAATGACGAGTGCGAAAGGAAACATATTTGTAGTAGTACAAGATTTCGAGTGGGAACAACTTGCTGACAAGCAAAGCCTTATTCTTACACATCTCCAATGAGAGAACATCGTCGTCTGCTAATTCAACGCCAGTGTATGCACCGGTCGCTATGACTACATCATCGTCAACTAATTAATTAAAATTTTAAAGTTATTCAAATTCCTTGCGGAACCAACTACTACCAGAGATTTTTCCGGACTTAGGGACCTCCCAAAAAAGAGCTTATTCTTTTTTAAAAGACCGGCAGCGCATTCGCAATCCTCCAATGGTGGTGCAATTGTTCATGGGCGGCGATAGTCACTTACCATCAGGTGAGCCGCATGCTCGTTTCCTTCCTCTCCCATAAAAGAAGTATTAGATCATCGAAGACCAGAGAATATTTTACTGAGAAGTAGAAAAGAAGAAAGAAAGTAACTTGATAGTGGCACTGCAGCTGCGTTATGAATGCAGCATAAATAAATTTATTCGAGCTTGGAATGACCACATAAAAATAGACTGAAATATCTGTATAATGCTACTGTATCTGATATCATAACTGTAGGGCACGGATTATATCGTGGACAACTCTTTCAACAAATATTTATCGAATGACGCATTTTTGTAAAAAACCTAAAGACCGTTTTACTACATCGTAGAGCCACATTACGGCAGACTTACGATCTGGCCACGGGGATCGGCGGCGCGAACGGCGAAGCGACAAGCGGGGCGATAATTCGCGCGGTGCGATTTGAGGGCCACGGGAAGTCACGTTTGCCGCCGCGACCAGATAGGCCGAGAGTGATACTAAACACTAATAATATTCCAAACGTTATTAGTATGTCTAATTACTTTTCGCAGTTTACAGAAGACTGATGTAAAACGTTTTAAATAAATCGCTTATATGTATATATATATATATATATATATATATATATATATATATATATATATATATATATATATATATATAGACTCTTATTCTAATTTAAATAAATATATTTATAATTTAAATGTTATATTAAAAGTTTTGTTAAACATACATTTAGTACGTTTTTTATATTTTACATAGATACCTTTTAAAATATTCAGATAAAAATATCATTAAAATGTAATTGTGATATAATATTTTTAATATTATATTAAATAAGCAATTATAATATAATAAATGACAAAATTTAAAAATTTTACTTGATATAATTTACATATTTAATAATACATGCTATTATTACCTACTGATCATTCTACCTATGTTTATTCTATGATAATAAAACAACCGCTCGAATACAGAGTAGTGCACATTTTTTTGTTTGAAATAGCTGTTCTAGTACGTAAGTACATATCACTTCAATTTATTTGATTGGAATTGTTTGGCTAGCTCAGCTCCTAGGAGTTTTAATAGTAGTTATTAACTTATAATCCATATATAATTATTTTAATTAAATGAGATCGGTTTTGAGCCTTTCATTTGGGCCCTTCAACAAATTTTAATACAGGGCCCGTCTAAAGCACGCTACACCCCTGATCCATCCTAAGTATTTCGATAGTAAATACAAAAAGGTTATTTGGAAACAATATCAATTCAAGTTGTGAAAATTGCATTATTTAACTCAAGCGTCATGTCTATTGACTGATGTAATGACTAGTAGATACAAATCACCTATCACAGACACGGCCATGCAAAGAATACACGCAAACTGCCCGGTGAAGCATGAACGACTGGCCCGGCCGGCGCACGGTGGACGTGCTCCGATTGGAGTCCGGTCCGGTCGCGACACGGTGTAACGTGAATCATGTTTAATAAGGCTAGGGTTGCCAGATGGTCGGGATTCATCTGGATTCTCCCGACATTTTAAATAATCTCCAGACTCCCGACAAAACTCAAAATCTGCAGACAAATAGCTTTTCTTCACATCGCTGTTTTTGATTGAACTTTGAAGTAAATTGTTTGAATTTTAAATCTTTTCTAAATACTTACTAATAAAGGATCCAAATTATGGACTCAGTAAAGTCCAATGCCAAAACATGTGACAACCCAAAAATTAAGTGTACTTAAATTAGTTAAATGCCAAAACATGTGACAACCCAAAAATTAAGTGTTCTTTAGTTATGTGTCAACAATGTGTGTTCATTTCGAAAAAAAGAGACTTTTTATTTTACATTTTAATTTATAATATTTCTTTCTCCCGACAACAACCCCAAAATCCCGACATTTTCAAATTTTGTCCAGATATTTTGGTCTTCCAAACTGGCATTCCTAAATAAGGCAGAGAATACTACCTACTCCAGTGTGTTTTTAACTAAGACACGTCCTTGAAATAATGGAGGTAAACCCGTGTTTCTGTCCTCAAATATGAGTTTATAATAAATAATAATGCTTGTAAATTAAAAATCGAACATAGAATGAGCTATTTATTTTATTTAATAAATGCCCTTATCTAAAAGCACAAAGGTCTATAATCTATATAATGCAACGTAGTGAGCATAAAAATATTTGTAGGTAAATATTTTTTGTTGGGAATCTCCTCTTCCATTTTAATAGTAAGAGACTTTGCTCTATAATTTACATTTAATAAGACGTTAAAAAAAGTTGAGTTGTAGGTCTTTAGAGAAACAAGAAGCGATACTGTCAGGCAATTAATTTTGGCGAGAATTGAGTTGAAAAGTGACAGAAAATTCAGAACAAAGTTACCTTTATTAACATAATAAATCGTAGTCATTATTATACTTTTGAATTAATGACTTAAAAGTAAAAATGTAAGGAACTTAAAAGGAGATCTTTTTTCTTAGTGATTTAATTAATAGGCTTCTACGAACGCTTTCACGGTGATTACTAGAATTATAATTACATTTGTCATATATACGTAGTATTTATGAGATCCACCTGAAGAATTGAACCGATGACGAATACGACAAATAGATTTGATACATGTACACAGAAAGTATATACGTAATTATTTTTATTAATAGTTCGTTTAATAGCACGTTTGAAAATTAGGGGTTATCTAGTAACTAAGTATACTAAAAAGCGTCAGAAACGGTGATGAATAGCAAATGAAATTTTTACATAATACCTATGATGTTTATGACTTTAAATATAATATAACATAAGATAGTAACATAATACCATGTTATTTCATATTTCTTATGTATATAAAATAATAAGTGCTTACGTATATCTTAATAAAGCAATAAAATCACGTCAGAAATATCTTAAAATAGACTGCAAATTGAATCTCGCGTTATGAATGAAACATCTGCACATTATATAGGAGCTTATACATCACCCTGACCCAACCGTATTCGAGAGGAAATGATACCTACGGAATGGATAGAGCGTTTTTTACGTTGTATTGTAGTGAAGTGAAATCTATCATAATTATACGAGGTGCTTCGTCCAAAGAGATTAGTAACTGAAACTTATTAAACACATGAAGTATCACGTCTAGGATTCACCACTCGCACTATAGTTGAGAAAACTCTCTCTTTTCCCCTTCTTCCTCCGATCACGGGATTGGGGAGAACTTCACTCCGCGTACCATCCATAGATTTTGCGCTCCATATGTCATTCACTTAGAGCTGAACACAAAAATTTTGGTATTTCCCGGATAATTGGATACCAGAAGGGCGGGCGGAAGAGAGCCACTAATCTCTTCTGACGAAGCACCTCGTATAATTATGATAGAACTTCACTTAGGGTAAGTTCTTTCAATCATTAATCATACTCGTGCTTCGTCCTCTCGATTAGTAACTGGAACTTATTAAACACATGTAGATATTGAGAGCGAGAACAGGAAATATCAAAATCCTAAGGCGGGTAAAACTGTTTTGTATTTACTGGTCGTCAAAGATGTGATAAAAACATGCTCGGTATTATTTGTACTATATTTTACAAATTTATTAGCTTACGATTGTATAGGTAAGCATATTACATAGATGAAAAAAATTAAGCAAAGTTAGCTTCGTTTACTCATATAATACTATATACAATCTTTATAATATGCATAATAAAAAAAATTAAAATATCCTCCCCTCACAAGGGGATAGACACGTCTAGAAGACTTCTTAGATAATTAGCATTTTAAATTTTGTATGAAACCCATAACATAAAACTGCTTATGTAAACTTTTTGAATTATTCTATTTGATTATAAAGTCGAAATGTAATTATTTTATTTTATTTATTAGATAATATGTGGCATTGTTCAAATGTATATTGAAAATGCCAGTAAACAGTAATTTTTATTATTATATCACGTTTATTTGAAAATGGAAAAAATCTCGTAGTAACTCAAGGGTTAAGCGCTTGTCGTAAATTTTATTGAATGTGAGCAACTCGACTTTGATCTCCACCGGCACGACTGAAACCGTTCAATTTTATGTGCTTATTTAATAGGTGCTTAGCTTTGGAGGAAAAAATCGTAAGGAGAAATAATACTAGTTTTTACGGAATTTATCGCGTATATTTAACTTTTTAAATACCTGATGTTTCGAGAGCTTTTCAGCACCCATGGTCACGGAAAGGACTGAGATGTTCAACGTCCAGATGTCATAGTTAACCGCGGTTACCATAGATTAAAATTTAACTTTTGTTCCGATCTTCACAGTACGAACTTATGGTATCATGAAGTCTTGCAGTTGTATGCTTGGGTTGGGATTTAATTTTATTTATTATAGGATCCCAAGCAGATGGTAGCACCCAGCCATCTTCTCTATTGAAATTAGGATGTTTTTTGATTTCAATAGCCTCGCGAATCATCCTTGGAAGGAATCGGTGTTCTATAGCGAGGATTTGTGGTCTATCAAATCTGATGTAGTGACGGGGGCGATCCTGTACGTGTTCACAGACTGCAGACTTCCCGGAGCGTCGATTCTTCACATCAGCTATATGTTCTTTAACGCGGGTTTTAATTGATCTTTTAGTTTGTTCTATGTAGGAGAGACCACATTCACAATCAAGCTTGTACACTCCTGCATCTAAATGCATGTAACTGCGGTTAACTATGACATCTGAACGTTGAACATCTCAGTCCTTTCCGTGACCATGGGTGCTGAAAAGCTCTCGAATCGTCGGGTATTTAAAAAGTTAAATATACTTGATAAATTCCGTAAAAACTAGTATTATTTCAATGTGTAGTGTTCGCGTAAATATAGGAAATCATTATCGTAAGGAGAAGTTTCATGTGAGAGTTGTGAAATAATTGCTCCATAATCGTTTGAGAAAGGAAAGGACTGTGCCTAGCAGATATTAGATAGCAAATTTACAACACATCCTCTCGTTACATATATTTCAAAACTTAAAGACCAGTGTTGATGCCGGGATTGACATATGAATTTAAGACGTGGCTCTTTACTATTGGCCGTATGAGGAATCTCAAGGTCAACTCAACGAGCTACAGAGAAAGCTATACTCGGAATTTGGTAGTAAGTAGAACCAGAGTGACTGACATAGCCCAACGGATTAGTAAGCTGAAGTGGCAATGGAATGGCTATACAGCTCGAATAACTGATAATCGATGGGGAAGAAAGGTTCTCAAGTTACAGCCTCGTAATAATAAGATAAGTGTTAGGTAATTATACAGAGTGACGTCCAGAGGATGATCTTCTGCGATAGTCATTTTATTCGCAATGTTTAAGTCTAGGTACCCAAGAAAATAAGTGCCCGAAACGAAAGGTTAACCAGAAGAAGCGTATGATGACAGTTTAGTAGTCTATTGTTGATGTTATTCTCTACAGCTTTACGGTCAACAGTAATTGTTACACCAGATGTCGTGCAATAGATGGCCTTTCTACCATGGGAGAGAACAAAGTCCAACTGTGCCTTATTACAAGCCTGTAAAGAAGCTAATACAATATTTTTATGTTTCTTTGTTCACGCTAAACACTGTATGCTATGCTAAATTGGTACTGTTCCGAAAACCATAACATAACCGTTGATTCTTCATAACTAAGTCTGATAAAATTTGCTTTTTTGCCGTCAGTGCTCGGGTCCGTACACTCTTGCTCAGACGACGGTTATATTATACATACACAAGCAGACGTATGAGAAGAAAATCTCGTACCTGACCTGAATGTTTGATTCATCATCACCATTATCATGATTATTAAAGTGGAATGCCTCACAAGTCGTTATGATACTGACTTTTATGTTTTATTTATTGTAATCGCCATTAAGACCAAAATTCGGCAATCAAGTAAAGGAGTACGAGCTATTTGTAAAGGAGTACTATTAATACTTAAGGATATCGTGTAATTAAGAACACTTTTCTTGAATAATTTTGATACATATTGATAAACTTTTGGTAATTATGGGTAAACATCAGATTTGACATTTAATTATCGTCATATTTTCTATGACATTCCCTAATTTATCAATACATTAAAAAAATAAAATGTCTGTCTGTAATATTGAAATAACTTTTTAACTTAGAGTGTTATTTGAAAACATATTTTAAATTTAGTTTGCCTGTCTGTCTGTCTGGACTAATCTTGGACATGGCTGAACCAATAGGGTATTTTACACTACGTAAAATGAAATCAAAAATATGTATTTATGATAGATTTTGTAAAAAGTTAATGAGAAATATTAATTTTTCTTTATTAAATTGCACTATGAATTTCATATTTCGATTTTAAGATTTTTTTTCGTCTGTGTCTAAAACTAATATTTTTCACCAATCAGTAAGAAATTATTCCACACTCCTTTTTCGTGTGTGGATCTATAAGGGTCGGCAAAATTTATTATCCTATGTGCGGATGTGATGAAAATGCGCAATTCAATTTACAGAACAATGCGTAATTATGAAGGAACGCTGGATCTATTGTAAACTTTATCCGACAAAAATTTAAATTGGTTCTTGCAAAGGCTTCTGTATTCATAAAGTTGGATGTAAAGTTATAGAAGTCATATGCAAAACTTTGAATTTCGTTTGGAAAATAATGAAGTGTATTAACAAGTACAACGTACATAACATACAATAATTAGTATGCTCATAGTAAGACTTGTTTCAAAGATCTCATATCCTCTAAAAATCGCGGTAGGTGTAATGGAAGTAGACACCCCTATACTATCATTCCGTCGGTATCGTGAAAGGCGATGGAGGGCAACAAATGAGTAAAATCAATTAAAAAAACTGCGGTTGCCAACTCGCTTGCGAAGCGTGGCAATTACACCAAATATCCCCGTATGAGGGAATCTATGGGGGAGGCCTGTGTACAGCGAATAACGACTTTAATAGACTGTAACGGTACGTAGACGAGCGATAGACTGCAGTTTCAGTGGTTTGAGACGTCTGATATTGTAAGTTGATTGTTATACATTTTTTCTCGTTTCAGTGCTTTTCGTTCATTATAATGTTTTATACCTACAAACCGTACTATAAGACGGTCTAAAAATTCATCTATTATAGTCCATAAAAATCCATTGTGAACATATGCCTCCCCCATAAATTTCCTCCTAGGGGAATTCGCCATAGTCGCGTCGCTCGGCAGTTATCAGGCAAATGCTCTCTTAAAAGAGGAAGAAAGCATTAACAGAGCGTCACATGTATAACTATCAAAACCATCTTAAATTTATAATGTGACATGGAATAAACAATTTGAATTTAAATGTTCATGGTTTACTTATTTATTTATAATTTTATACAAATAAAAATTAAATAACCAACAGGTAAATTATTACTGAAATATTCATACAGTAGGTATTCAGGTATGCAACTGTTATACTACATTGGTTATCTTACTAGCAGTGATTCATTATAGCTCGAAGATAAATTGCATCAGTTTAACGCCCATTATAAGGGTGGAAATGTTTTATGCAATAACGTCATATGTCTTGTAAGCGTGTAAGTATGTAAGCTATAAATTATTTTATTTTACAAAATATAATAATTTATATTGTTTTTATAAAATAATTTATATTAATTATTTTATTTTATTGGTAAAAATTATTACAATATGTTTTTTAATTTAGTAATGCGACTCGCGCATGCTTCGTAAAAAATATGTATCTGGGCTTTATGGGCGCTCATTTGACATGATAACATTCATATCATGTTTTACGAAAATAATTATATTGTTATTGTTAATACATTACATATACCCATAAAAGAGGATGTCCTAAGTAACTGACTCATCTATCAACGCACAGCCCAAACCACTAGATGTAGAAAGGATTTTGAAAAATTCAAACCTTGAGAGGGTGAAATAGATTTTATGAAACTTTTTATTTTATAGAGCAATTAGCTCGAGACTTACTAAACATACTAACGTGAATAAAATAAATAAAAACGTATTTTGAGATTTTCAAAACGTCCCCTTACCACCTGAACAACCATAACGTATTCAAATTTGTATGGAGGAAAATTAAATACTAATATAATTTTTTTTCAATTCAAAATTTGACACATATACTCTTAAATTAAAATAATAAAATCAACATTTATTTTAAACCTACCCTGTTTTATTAAAACGTGGGCAGAAGTTGTATATGAAAAATATTTATACGACGCACAGCTCAAACGGCTGGATGTGGAAGCATGACATTGTAACAATATCCTTATAATTCTTTAATTACGTAGGCGTGAAAACCGTCCGTTTTTCTCAATCGATTTGGCACGTACTGTAGGTACTACTACTTTTGAATAAGAATGAAATAAGCATTTACTAATTTTTAGAAAATCTTGTCACAATGCGAATATGAGAGTACTCGTATAATATCTGTATGGGAAAAATAGCTTTCTAACTTGCATAGAAGTGAGTATAGTACATTTAAAACGAAATTTTGGTGGTTATGAGTAATACATATTTTTAAGCTTTACAAAATCTGCATTTAACTCTCTATATGCGATTCATCTATATGCAATATTAGATGTGACCTGAAAATTTATTATTTAAGGTTTTTTTTTAGTTCACTCCAAATGTAGAAAAACGAAACTACATTGTAAGTTATTATTATAAGAGGCTTTTATGCGTTGTATAAATGTAACATTCCATCGTCTTCATTTAAGTGACTTATTAAAATGAAATAAATATAAAAAATATGAAAATACATAACACATAATCACAGTACCTGAGTAGGTACTGCAATCCTCGGGTATGAAGTATAAAAAATCTTTAAATATATGTTTTAAACTCATAAAAAATTTGTGCCAACTCCTTTAAATGGGTACATTACATTATTCTGATACATTATATTTATTTTCGGAGATACATTCGCTTGAATAATGATTTTATGAAATGATTTCCAATAATAGGTATGCTTTAGTTTATGATAAGGTAAAAGAGGAAAATGGCGAAAATGGAACCATATATTTTAAAATTGACGAAGCATCTTGCCTATACAAATTTAAATTAATTATAATTATAATTTTATACAGTATTTATATAAAAATTATAGAGTCTCTAAAATACGAGAGTCAAAAATTAAATTATTGTAATTTATTAAAAAATAGGTCGTCTTGCAATAACAGAACGTTATTGGCCAGTTTTTTGCGCCATGAAGCAAAAAAGGGCTACCCTTAGGAAGCGGGGGGAGGGAAGTGGTGAATGTTCATCGCATACCACGCAGCCGGCTGCGTGGTTATGTGGAGACTTTTACCCACTAAACAACACCTGTGGGATTGGCTTTGACCTGGTGAGAGATCTTTACAACCGTATCGTACGCGACCCCCCTACGCGACCCCACTTGGGTGAAAGGGGGGCGTTGGCGGCGAGTAGCCGCTGAGAAGTGTGCCTAACTAAGGCAGATTATGAGATGAGAGCCTGAGCCTCCAGAAGGCAGTTCAGGTCGGCCAAAAGCTTGTTGGGCGGGTCCTAGTGAGAGTTTCTCAGCCTGAGAACACTATAGCGAGTGGGAAGTGGGGCTGCATAGGCAGCAGCCTCGCGAATGAGATGATTTGGGTGGGACTCTGAGGCCTCGAAGAATTTTTCAGAGAGTGATTTTAGGAATTGCTGAATTCTCGGGAGCTCTAAAGTTTCTGTGGAGGTTGGCGTTACGGACGCAATAGGGTGCATTCGTAGTCCGACGACTGAAGAGGTTTTGAACTATTTGAAGTTCATTTATTAGTCTAGGCTTAGCATGAGCAAAAATGGCGGCCGCGTAGGTCATAACGGGTCGTATAAAGACCTGATATAAGGTTTGCTTGTTGCGGAGGGACATTTTACTGTATCTGCCCAACATGCTGTTGAGCCTACCCATATAGTGCGGTTCGGGTTATTTTTTTGATATGGGGCAAACACTCGAAAAAACACTTAAAATCTAAGTATTTGGCTGTCGTTTGCCAGGGACAGGGGTTCTTAACACCCTCTAGTATCTCTTTGTAGAAGTTCTTCTAAATGGAAACAAAATTATTTTTGGATTTGTGTATTCTCTGCCTTCAGTTAACTATTTTCATAGCCTTGAGTCCGCTATCATGAAAATCGCATTTGAGTACGCACATCATATAATTATGGGCGACTTCAATAGCGACCGTTTGCGGAACTTCTTCTAGATCGCGAGAAATATTAATATATTACTTTGACATGCAGGTTTAGTCACAATTTTTACTCCACCAATTAATTAGGTATGGGGAGAATCAGATTCCTTAAAAAAATCCTGCTGGTGGCGTTCAAAATGTTATTGATTGCATCCTTGCGTAATTTTAAGGTTATTTCATCCTTCGAACTATCAGGATTCTGAAAATGTATATTCATATATTCATAAAATACTTTTTATACAGAAGACTTCTGCGACGACATTGAAGGGAGTGAATTTTTATATTGCCGCTTCATACTTTTTTCGAATTTCACATCAATTAATGATTGAAGTTGAAATAGTATTCTACAGCAGCGCTCTATCTCCTTAATTTATAATGAGTTTTTTTAAATCACCGTAATAGAAAGTTTTAAACACCTACCGCAACAACTTCGTATATTTAAATATACAGCTTGTGAGCAGACTACCACCAAAAACTGAAACGATGCAGTCAGACCAAGGTTCTGAAACCACTGGGACCGAAAAAAACGTACAACCATATTAATGTTAAGTCTTCGCTATTTTTAAGTTTTTCTTACACTCACACCTTATGGAACTCTCAAGTTTCAGCTGCGAAATTATCAATAATGTCGTGGTAAATATTTTATAACTTCTGCACTTATACCCAGTAATGTAACATTCCCTCGGCACTACTTTTTCCTTTGGATGTCTTAAGAACTGCTTATTCGAAAAAAGCTTCTTCGCAGCAAGTGAGCGGAAAATTTTTATTTCTATACAATAAACTACCAACAATGTGACGTATTTACATACTGGCACTGCCTGATTTCATGTTTATTTCCCTGCTCACTTTCTCATGTAAATGAGGCGTAATGTTTAGCGAAAGTGACATATTATTTCTATTGTCATCATAAGAAAAAAAAATACAAGTTGCCTCGCTTGACGGGGAGAAACCAACAGTTTTTGTTTTAAAACAAGTATTTCTGTGATTAAATAAGCGATTTAGCAGTCAGATTCTATTGCGCCAGTTTTAGTTACTATATTTATAGAATGGACAAGGAACCAACCTGACTGACAATTATCTGAAAAGACTCTAAAAGACGTTATTAAAAATATATAATCTTCTCTGATCTACGCATACGAGTCCCATTTTCCTGATTTAAGAGAATTCTCCGAGCACATGTAGGCCGTATAAACAAGAATATAACTCATTTCGTGATATTTCAATCAATTCGGTAAACAATTAAAAATATTACCAACTTTGAACAATTTTTTCAAATTTAATTTGACGAACATTACTTAACTCCGATATAAGTTTCAAGTAATTCGTAAAACTGCTTGGCAAGTTGCTGATGTGTAGTAGTTGTAGTTATAATTTACGACTCGCAAATGATGCGATCCCAGAACTTAATGGCACTTAAGTTATAAGGGTCCACTTCTCGCAGCCCTCAGAACTCAACGACTTAATGTTAATAGTTTTAGCAAAGGCAACTAAGAGCGATGGTAATAGTAATCTAAGTAACAAAATATTGTAGCGTTTTATTTTTGCTTACTTTTAAATTGCCAATATCTATATAATCTAAACAAACTACTCCAAATCAAATGTAATCAGAAATTACAACTACGAAGGAAACAAAAGCACATTAGGTAGGTTGCAGCGACGATGAAGCATCCGGCTTTTTAGTTTCGCTTAACTGTATAATATTGGGTCATAACATATGAAATTGGTGTTTTGTAGGGGAGGAATATAAAGTCATTTTTTTGTATAATATATTTAATTAATCAAAGTATGCACCGTTGTTATCTATGCACTTTTGCCATCTCATAGGTAGTTCATTGATTCCTTTACAAAAAAACATGGGGGCGAGAATCAATAAACTCTTTGAAGGCGGTTTGGACTGCCGCATCGTAGTTGAATTTTTTTCCTTGTCCAAATTCTGGAAAAAAATCGTAATCTGTTATAGAGCAAGGTCCGAGAAGTACGATGGATGTCGCAGACATTCCAATTGTAGCTCATCTAACCTAGTAGTTTTTTGTTTTACAGTGTATAGTATAGAATAGCTTTTAGCATTTAGGCCTCGAATGGAATATTTTTGTTCGCCATCCACTCTTGTATTCTTAGTTTATTCCAAGACATTGTAGGCAGCGAATCTAACTTTCTGGAGTGATAGGGGGCATTATCCATCACCACTACGGAATTATGCTTTAGTTTGCCCCACTAAACCACTCCTCAAAACACTCAGCATTCATCTCTTGATGGTAATCTTCTTTTCCTTTTTTAGCCTCAAACACAAGTAAGCTATCTTCTACAAATCTTTCTTCCCTTTGATATGACAAATAATTAGCCGTTTTGCTTTTCCTGAAGGCCCTTTCAAGCCGGTGGTCAACCCTTCTAAGAATGCCTGCCGGGACGATTGTACAGTCTGGTCAAGCCATTGATTCTTCGGTGTATGACCTTCGAGAAAATGAAAAACATCAATTACTCATTAAATTCACAGGTGGCATGAAATGCCTACACTGTAATAGATAAATAAAACAGAGAAAATTTTAATTACCTTCGTTGATCCATGTTTCATCTTGGTAATAAATATACCTCCCTTCCCTTTTTTTTTTACATGAGGAAATGCCTACGCATACCCGCCTCGCGGGGGGCAAGGACGGGTTATGTCGGACTCGCACCGACTAAAACCCCATGGTGTTCCACCTTTGTCGCTTATTGGCAGGGCCACGGGAACGCTTTCGCACACATCCGAAGCCCCACCAGCGCCTGCCGCCCCATGGCAGCACCTCCTCGGGAGCGGAATATTCCTCCCCGTTCTCCTTCACAGGTAAGACGCACCAGAACACATGGCGCGCCTTCCTTCTCGGCCTCTAATTAGATCTGCGCAACGGACGCCCCCCGCGTCCAATGCAAGAAGGCCATGGGGCCAGGAAAAACAAGCACTTAGAAGTACTAGCCTTCCCGACCCCAGCGGCGGATCTGGTCTATGGCTCCGCCGCCAACCAAGATTCGGCTGCGGAGGGTAGGGAGAGCGGCGCCTCGCAATACCGACAATCCTCTCCCCCGCTGCCCCACCACCACCGCATCAACGGTGCGGCCCCGCTTGAGTCGCGGAGGATAGGGCGAGTGGCGCATCGCCATACCAACACTCCTCTTCCTCCGCGACTCCACCTCGGCTGCAGCGGTAGGTGGGGAGGACACACCTCTCACCGCAGTCCACCAACACACATCCAAAGTGGGCTTCCCAAGCCCACTCGGAGTGGCCACCTCCGGGCCGGCCCTCCACCTCGGACCAGCCATATGGGTTCCTCTTTGTTTCGCCGTGGGTGACCAAGCCACGGCTTCTAAGCCCCCCGCCACGACAAGGCGGGAACCCGTTCGGGGGGGATAATCGCAGGGAAGGGGGGACCCCTTAGGGATAAGAAGAATGAATTTTGTTTTTACCACCAATATATATTATAACATAATTTAAAATAATGGCTTGTTTTATTGTGTGACAAAAAATGAAAGAAAACCGTTTTCGTAACGTGAATTGGTTTTTTAGGTTCTTTTTTTCTTGAAGTTATTTGTCAGTCTGAATTTAACGAGATCGTTAAGCTTATCTACATTTTGTGTAATATTTCTCATTTTATTATAATACCAAAAGATGTTAGTGATTAATTTTAACATTTTTATTTTTAAGTTTATAACAACAACATTGCTTATGCGCTTAGGTACCTTAAGAACTTGAAATTGTCATTGACTGTCTAATAGTGTAAGCTATCGTCGAAATCTTCCAAAAACTCCCTTTTGAGATGGATCTACATAGCGTAGGGCAGCAAAGAAAAGTTTTTGAACAAATTATCAAAAAGCATAATTTTCTATCACACATATATTACACATATACTACTACATATATTATTACATTATTTCTTCAGAATCACTACGCTATGTAAGTTGATTAGTAAACGCAGAGATGAACATTCTATTGAATACTAATGCCGATCAGTCTGTGACATTGTATTCAGCGTCTTTAGATCTATTATACCCCATGGTGTAGACCTGTAACGTATAATAAGAAATTAAGAACACAATAGAACATAACAGGATAGGATAGTACAACATAAAAATGACAGATTTAAATATAATATTTCATTTGGTTTCACGCTTGTCATTTAATAATGCTATTGTTATTTATTGAAATGCATTTTGTTTAATTTTGCACAGACCTGTAACGTATAATAAGAAATTAAGAATACAATAGAACATAATAGGATAAGATATTACAACATAAAACATGACAGATTTAAATTCTATTATATAAAATTCTTGTGTCGCGTTGTTTGTTACCAAACTGCTCCGAAATTGCCGAACCGATTTGTATGAAATTTTGTGTGCACATCGAGTAGGTCTTAGAATCGGCCAACATCTATTTTTAATACCCCTAATATGATAATATTATAAGAGCGACCCACCACTAAATATATTTTTGACAATTTTTTTATTTTTATTTTATTATGATTGAATATTGAAAAATACATACAACTTCAAAATTGCGCCCGAAACCTATCTATAACTCAAAGAGTTTTTAATTACAGACTCACATTAGCAAGAAGATTTGTAGAATTCACATTTGGCATACTTACAAGTAAACGGAGAATTTTATATCGAGCTTTAGATGTAAAACTAACAACTTGTGACCAAATAATTAAAGCATGTTGCATTTTACATAATTACGTACGGAAACATGATGGAATTAAGTTTGAAGACAAACTGTATGGAACCAAGTTGCACAGTTTACGCCCTACTCCAGTGAGATCTAGAATATCCAACATTGAAAATAAACAACATTTTGCAGAATATTTTGATTCATTGAAGGGGTCAATTTCGTGACAGTATGATAAAATATAAATAATCATATACTTAACTGTAAGATTAGACCATAGGTGTGGGCTAATTAAAAAAGAACAAACCAGAAATAAAAAAATAAACTGTATCTACTCTATGGTTCTAGACAATGGCGGATCTGTTCTAAACGTGTTTTAAACGAAGAAATGAATGATGAAGATAATTTTTGACAATACAGAAGATATCTGAAGAAATACTGGTTTTATTCGACACCCGTTCCACATAAACTATACATAGACCAACAAGAAATACTTACCTACAGTAATTAATTTCAACTTGTAAACTTATTATAATAATAAACTATTTTGCTTTACTTGCCTTTTTGCTTTCTTTCACCAACACTATATTGTTCCCGAGTAAAATATATCTGTTGATATATTTCCTTCCACAATCTCGCTTTCAATATTCTGTCGAGGTACTTTGTGTCAAATTTTTCCCATAGAGCAGGTCTCTTGTGCATCAGTGTGATTAATTGCTCTATATCAATGTTGTCATCTTCTGGTAGCTCCTGCGCGCCTGCCGATCGGGCGGGAGATGAAACGCGCGACATCTTGTCAGCAGCGTTGTCAGTGCACGACTGACGAGCGAAACCCGCGAATTTTATTTCGCAGTGCGGCCATAGTCATACTACTTCATACTGCACAAAACATTCGTGCGGAAATAAATCCGCACCGCATCGCGTAAAATTTGCATCAAAACACAGATTTTTGGGGATTTTTTTCCGCGCGAATTTTATACCGCCAGTGCGGCTACTCCTATTGTATTTAATGTGTTACAGAATTGCGAAAAGAAAATCGCGCGGTGAATATTCGCTGTGCGGACGAGGCCTTATACGTCATCGTATCATATTAATTTTTAAGTGAAACTCTCAAGTTAATTTTATTCAAATAGTGATTTTTATTTATATTATTTTTATTTTATTTTAATAAATTTTTATTTCAAATTGATTTATTTATATGTTATAGGTACAGTCAACAATGCCAGCAAGATGCAAAAGATCCAATTTGAGTCGTCATACAATCAAATCTAGAGTCATGCAAGATAGAAAAGCACAAAGATCAGACGAACAAATCCAATAAAACAATGCAGATGTGTGCGTGAGCATGGTGCAGTTACGTGAATCACAATCGCAAGAGGCACAAGGTGAACGAAATGAACAAAGACGATTATAGTCAACACACGTAGATCAATTGACGAACAACGCCAAAAAGTACTTCAAGCAGATTCATTCCTTTGACTAGCATTCCAGTAGGAGCCTGATGTTGAATATTATGCTCATTCCAAAGTGGTCATTGGTACTTTGGACAAGAAATGCCCGCATTGCCATGCGCTTAAATTTAAATAAAAATGAGCCTGTCGGGATGTGTTGCTCATCAGTAAAAGTGCAACTAACGGAAATTGAAACACAACCTGAACCATTGCACGGCTTAGTCATCGGTACGTATCCAGATTCTAGCCTGTTCCTAAAGTCAATTCGCACATTCCAATCATGTTTCCAAATGATATAGTTCGTAGCAACAGAAATAGTTCAAAATATTGTTGCAAACGTTCAACAACTTAATTCCACGTTCAAAATCAAAGACCAAGTTTATCACAAGGTCATTGCTGCCACTGCCAAACGAATCTCATAACTTTTTTTACAAATTTACTTTATGGGTGGCGAGGACTCCGAACACGCACTTGCCAATCACGTGGATGCACATTGCGACTACAATAACCTCAATTCACATTTTGCCCGGCGCATCGTCGGCGAGCTGGATGCTTTGTTAAATGAGCACAATGAATTGTTGAAATTATTAAAATCCCACATGCCCAAGCTACAAAGTGACAATCACGCTATTGTCATCAATCCTGATAGAACACCAGCTGGAGAGCTTATACGTAGATTCAACACAACTGTTGTTGACTACGTTGCTGTAATCATGGTTGGCGACCGTACGGCTACGCGACATATTGTGATTCATATTGTGATGAAGAAATAATTATCTTTAGTTCATTGCTGATACCCACCGTTCATATGATGCTCTCCAATATCCGCTAATTTTCTAGAACGTACAAGACGAATATTGCATAAACATTCAACAACGAGATCCCATAATAGGTAATTCATTCAGTAAATTAAAACTATCAGTAATGCAGACATTGACATCGACAATCGTTGGGTATATTCACCTCTGCAGAGCAAAACATTCAGTGCTCATATAAATGTTGAGTTCTGCAGTTCGGTGAAGAGCATTAAATATATATGCAAGTATGTGAATAGAAGAAGTGATGTGACTGTATTAGGAATTGAAAATACTAATGTGAATGCTCCTCTCCTTTAAATAGAAATGATGATATAACGAATTATAAAATTGGCCGGTATATTAAGCTCCAATGAAGCTTTCTGGTGTATCCTCGGTTTCCCGATTCATGAACGGGATTCATCAGTTATCCATTTAGACGTGCATCTTGAAAATGGCCAGTGCGTAATTTACACGAACAAAACAGTGTTTGACCGTGCTAATTTACATCACATCACATCACAGAATTTTTTGAATTGTGTAATCGTGCGGATGCTTTTAGAGCCTTCGCACGAACACTACTCTATACAAAATTACCAAGCTATTTTACATGGACTCAATCGCAAAATGGGCACCCCGCAAGCAAGGCACACCATTTGATCCATGCCTCAGTTTATTCATAACAAAAAAAAATTGGATCCCGTATATATAGTCAATCCAAGGCAGACTGAGTGCTTTTATCTGCGACTGTTGTTGATTAATGCCACCGGACCATTGTCATTTCAAGATATACGTAAAGTAAATGGACAAGAGTATCCGAGTTATAAAGACGCATGCCTTGCACTACGCTTGCTGGAAGACGACAATCATTGGGGCAGTATGCTTGCTGAAGCAGCACTAAACTGACCTGTTCAACTACAGGCCTATCGCCATCACCTTCTTGTTCTCCAAAACAATGGAGTCCATTGTAAACTGCCAGCTCATGAGAGGTGTCTTGAGGATCACCAGCTGATTAGTGATCGCCAATACGGTTTTCGTCGTGGTCCATCAGCTGATGATCTACCTGACTCATAGATGGGTGGAGGCAGTTGAGTCCAAGGGAGAGGCATTGGCCGTTAGTTTGGACATTGCGAAGGCCTTAGATCGTACTACGTTAGATCGGGTTTGGCACAAAGCACTTCTTTCGAAGCTCCCTTTCTATGGGCTTCCCGAGAAATTGTGCAATTGGATCACCAGCTTTCTTGCAGATCGGAGCATCAAGGTTGTTATAGACGGTGCAAGCTCCGATTGCAAGCCTATAAATGCTGGCGTTCCACAAGGTTGCGTGCTATCACCAACGCTGTTTCTTCTGCATATTAATAATATAGTGCAAACCGGTAACATCCATTGCTACGCAGATGACAGCACTGGTGATGCTCTGTACACCAGACGTTAAAATATTTCTCGGGAAATTGTCGCCGAGTACCGGGACAAACTTGTGTCTGAAGTCGCGTTTTTGCTGAACAAAGTCTTGGATTAGGGGCGACTAAATCTAGTCAAGTTTAACCCTCAGAAGACACAAGTTTGCGCGTTAACTGCTAAAAAGAACCCTTTTGTCGTATCTCCTTAGTTTCAGGGCACTCCCCTTGTTGCCTCAGCCATTATCGGCCTATCGAGTGACGTGCAGTTTCGTGGTCTGGTGCTCAGCAAAGCCGGACAGTATTTCATGCCGGCACACCACCTGCAACTTTACAAGGCACAGGTTCAGCCGCACATGGAATACTATTCCCATCTCTTGGCTGGGGCTCCCCAGTGCCAGCTTCTTCCATTTGACCGCATCCAGTGCAGAGCGGCTCGAATTGTCAACGACCCAGTGCTTTCCGATCGGCTAGATTCACTGGCGCTGCGAAGAGATGTTGCAACACATTTTCTTTCGCAAGAAAATGCAAAGAGTTGCAATATAGTAGTTGTATACCACGGGAGTGCTGTAAAGAATAGTACGGATTAATCCCAGCCACCAAATTTCATGAATGCACTACGCGGCAAACGTCTCGATACCACCCACACCATCTGGATATTTAGTGGTCCACCACTGTACGTTTCAATAGAATTTTTCTTCCGCGTATAGTCTATCTGTGGAATAGTTTATCACTGGCGATTTTTCCGGACCGATACGACCTAGGGTCCTTCAAGAAAAGAGCTCACTCCTTTCTAGAGGGCCGACAACACACCTGCAATTTACCTGGTGTTGCGGTTGTTCATGGGCGGCGGTAGTCACTTAACATCAGGTGAACCGTATGCTCGTTTGCCCCTTCTTAGAAAAATTAACTGCACAGGAAAATAAATTCGTCTCCTTTTTTGCTATAGTATATACTGACTACATGTTTCCCGGCCCGAGCACAAATGTTGTGGGATAATCTCAAAAATTCAATGACTGTTGACATATTTTATCGACGTCGTACATGGTACAACGTTCTAACGATATCATTCAGTGACGCAATGTACAATGAAGCATCGATTTCTATCGAAGATCACTGCATTGTATTTGCAAATTTACCAATCAGTCATTTCGGTAAGAGTTCACCAAATCAAAGTGCAGCCAAGGGGTCAATAACTAGACAATCTCATGAAGAAGGAGAGACACTTTATGAGGAACTCTTTCTTTCAGGAGCAGCGCCAGAGATGTTTGCCCTGATTCAGCCTCGAAGGTTCGACAAGAAATGAGATTGAATTCATTATGACGACCAGACGGCAACTGTTCAGTGACATCTCAGTGATTGTGTGGGTGAAAACTTGTAGCGGTCACCGAATTGTAAGAGGGACAGTTAACCTAAATGTTAAGTAAAATAGGTCACGTCTAATGAAGTCACCGCTTTGTTCCCTTCGTGATCTAACCCAAAACCTTCACCTCAAATTACAAATTCGGCCTTCAGCGGTGCCAACTTGATTGTCGGTATATCGAAATGTTGAGATGTTTCTACAGTAGGGCTATGAGGGTTATCCGAGAACCATAATACAAAACCTATCCATTTGCAAAGACGTGTAAGAGAGGGTAAAGTTATATACCCAAAATTCTTCGCCACTGCATTGAAAAACATTTTTAATCCACTGGACTGGTTTTAACATCAATGGCGAGTACGATATTCATCTTTGGTTTGCTATGGATATAGTCCTTACGGGGGAATCGCTAGACGACCTCAGCATCATGCTCAATGACATGGACAAAACAAAGGTCATGTGTAACGTTCCGTGTCACACGGGTAGTTGTTATGATCACTACTCTAGAAGTGCTTTTCTTTCCGTGGGTTTCCAACTAGGTCATTTGAACTTGGACTGAGAGATTAATCGACGAATTCAACTCGACAGGACAGCGGTTGGGAGATTACGACACATCTCTTCATCAAATACACCTGAAAATTTGAAAACATGATTGTAAAACCAGTGTAAGTTGCCAGTGATGAGATATGCATCTGAGACGTGATCCTTCACGGCTGGCCAAAGAGAAAGCTCAAGTTTGCTCAGTGAGCATGCAGAGAGCTATGCTAGGAGTTTGTTGACTTTAAAATGAGGATATCCGGCGTAGTAACAGACTAAATCTTCATAGCCCAATGGGTTATTAAGCTGAAGTGGCAATGGCCCGGCAATATATTTAAAAAGAAGCGATAACCGATGGGGAAGCAAAGATCTCGAATAGCAGCCTTGTATCCATAGGCTAAGTGTAAATAGGTCTCCGTCTAGATGAAGTGAAGACCAGGTAAGAAATGCACGAAGTCGATGGTTGCAAGTGGCTGAGGACCGTGTTTTGTGGCATTTCTTGGCGGAGGTTTATGTACAACAATACACAGTGGACATGTGAAGGGCTGTAATAAATGTTAACAAAGCTGTTAAAAATGGTGAATCAAATATATATTGTAAAACTATTTTTAATTTTTTATTCTTAATTTATTTTCTTTGTTACTTACTCTTTTTATGTATCATTTTTGTATTATTCTCGAGTCTCTTATCGAATAGACAAGCATTTTTGTACTTAATTATGTTATTTATCATACCATAAAATGATGGAATTTTATAAAACCAATATTTTATTAATTACTTCCCAGATTATCGCAACTGCGAAATCTTTATAAGGGTCTTGTTATATTCATAAGTACGTTGCCACCAATTACAAAGTGTTCGATTGATCATCATTGTCATCCTGTTTCTCACACATTTTCTTAATGTATGGTTCAAAGGGACCTAATCCATCGACTTTCTAAAGGTTTTATCAGATCGACAAACTATCTAATTACCCCATCAGGTGACCCCATCAGCAACAAAAAACGATGTTGAGAATCTTTTTTCCTATCGGTTTTCAGTTCTACAAAATATAAGGCTTGGCCTACTGTTACTTCAGCTTACTGATCGCTGGGCTCTGTCAGTTACTTTTGTTACTCTCCAGTATTTTTTATACTATAAGGGTGAAAAACAAGCACATAATTCACGTGATGTTGTGAAACATAGACATCTACTTTTGTCCTCGATTAGGGATCAAAATGCAAATGCGTTACTACCCCTGAGGACTAAGAGGGAATGCCTCGTTTCCTATAAAAAGGGTCTCCGGTTCTCTACACTCATTATACAAAACACAGTTGCTTCTGATGAGCTGCTATTTTACGCTAGTATTCTGTGAGAGCGCGATCCTTCCCCTGTCGAGCCAACCCATTCGTGCTACAACTATAATATAGCTGCAGCATGGCTCTACCACGTATTTCCATAATTAATATCCAGATATATATTACTAAACAACGGTTCGCCTTAAGCATTGTGTGTGCAGTACTCAATATACTTAAAACTGTAAAATTGTTATAAAAAATAAAAATATAAATTTCTTTGCAACCTTCCGCTAAATAAATACAATGATGTGTCTTACCTGGATTGAAGAGCACCTCCCGCCCTCCCTCAATTGCATGCACTAACTCCGTCACCACTAGTCCCAGCACCACTACTCCCAACACCACTATTCCTTAGACTAAAGACTTAGCGGTCAGCCGCCGTAGAGTCTACATTACCTGAAGATGCCTCGTGTAGAGGCGAAACACGTGTCGTATTATCGTCGTTGGTGTGTCTTACCTGGAATAGTGGTGTTGGGAGTAGTGGTGCTGGGACTAGTGGTGACGGAGTTAGTGCATGCAATTGAGGGAGGGCGGGAGGTGCTCTTCAATCCAGGTAAGACACATCATTGTATTTATTTAGCGGAAGGTTGCAAAGAAATTTATATTTTTATTTTTTATTATAATGGATTTCTGCAAAGTAACGCCTGATTCTATCAATTATTGTAAAATTGTTGTTTTATTCATTTCACCAGAGTAAATGAGTTCTATTTCTCGCATTAGGTCGACTTTTTCATTCCATGAACTAAGCGTAATGCTATTTATTTTTTTCTAATTTAAAAAATTTATTATTTCAGATTAAAAATAAACTACGAGTATACAGCTCATACTAGAAGTTGCCCTGTTTTATAAATTTAAGTTTTAAGTGGGATAAAATAGAGTACCTGAGGGACCGATCTTAGCTCGGGATTACGGGGTAAAAATAAATATTTTCTCAGAAATAAACCGTGTCTTGGTAAATTTAAAATATCGTCCCCGTAGAGCGAAAAGTCATTAAGTCTAAAAATGGCTAAAATGACTTATCAATGTCACTAAAATCAACATTTTGTTCGCTAAGTATCTGTCTTACCGTCATTTTTGTAGCTGCCCACGCTTTTGTTTTACGAAATGTGAAAAGTAAGTAAGTCTACCCTTTGGATCTCAAAGCGTAATGGGAGAAATAACTAATTTAGTAAATTATTATACATTTACCGAAAATTTACATCACCCGAAATTAAAACGACTTAATTACTTTTTTTCTTGTATTATCAATTCATACATAAGATTTTAGATAGTCTAAAAGTCACTAAAATTATTTAGTAAGTTTTCAAAGTCAGTAGTTTGCTAAAACACACAAAAGCGATAATTAACTAACTCGACTTAGTGACTATTCACTCTTTTTTTTAAATGATTTGTACAATACTACAAAAGCGAAAAATCATCAAGCGTTATAATGTTTTATTTTACTTTAAAAATGGAACATAAGATCTATTGCGAATAATAATTAAAGTCTTTTAATTATTATTTATACAACTTCGACGTAAATTGTTACAATTAAGGTACATTTCGCCCACGAGTTAGTGAGTTTGTCGCGGCTACAGAACGAGCGCGGCGTGTGGCGATTCATTCGCGAAATCGAAGTCGACTGCCATAAGTATACACGTTTTTCGTTGTTGTTAAAATAACGTAAACAACTGCTAAATAATGCTAAGTTTATTATTGATTTATTGAATCAAAATGAAAAAACTTTTTTAAGAGGTAAGTGTGTTCAGTATATTTTTATTTAGTTTATAAGTATCTTTTAGATGTGTATCGTATTTTAAAAGTGTTTCACTTTTATTAATGTACGTTATTTACATACATAAATATTATAATAATGTTATTTTATAGGAATCTGCTGTCCCTATAAATTTCGTGAAGTGATGACTTTGATGAAAGTAATTATTACGATACGTATTATTTGGGTGTTGCTTACCTATTTATTTGACTCTTGGATTACTTGCCTTGTTGTGTAGTTTTTCTTCATGCTTGAGTTAAAAGAAATGAGTACACTCAAGTAGCTTCAGAAATTATTAATTAATTATTATTTTCTCGTACCCCTTAATAGAGGTGCTAGGTTATGTCACTAGGTGTACCTATTGTATTTATAAGGATGCTTTCTGGCATTTGTTTGTTTAGTCTAACATGTGGACATTATTTTATTATTTTTGTAGTATCATTATTTATCATACCTAACGTTCTCCTAATTGTTTATTTCAGGAATCTAAGCTGCTCGACCAGAGGAAATTTGATCTGTTCCAAAACAATAATCTATATGAATCTGCTCCACCATCTGCGTCAATAGTAAGTCCAAAAAGAGATCTACCAAGTATCAATCCACCATACTCCGCTCCTTTGTTGGCTGAAACCTACCATGATATTGTTTCCGTTGAGAATTTGATCAGAGAAGAAAATGTATCATGTAAAACACACCAAAACTACACCGAAATTAGAAAGTCTCTTGAAAGTCCACATTCAGAAATAAGCGGTATCGAAGAATTGAGTTCTTCTCCTGTTCGAGTGTTTTCTGATTCGAGCGTTTCATGGTTTCCAGATAGTGAAGAGGATAGATGTTTCAAAAAGAAAAGACGAGTGTATGTTGCCAAATCTTCCCGTGAGAGCGATAGTGAAGAAAGTACATTTATTGCGTCGCGCTCGAAGACAGCAGATAGTCGGGGGCTTTTTAATGAATGTTTTCAGGATATAAACATTAACAATGACTTTCAATCAAGAAATAAACAATATGCCGTGCCTCAACAATCTACTTTACCATCTTCCAACTCTGATTCATCTGGTAATGTCACTGTAGACAATCAAGAATGAACTAAACAGCCAGTTCCAATCGTTACTTCAAACAATAATATTGAACCTACACGTTGGAAAAAAGCGATCCTAGCAAGTGGAAAAAAAAACATAGCTAAATCTAATAAACAAAAAGGTTTGCCTTATTTGGGTAAAAAGGGCTATCTCATGCCTGCAAAGAAACCTAAGCCCGTAAAGTGCTACGTAAAATGCCGGTATCAGTGCCAAAATCATTTTTCTGAGGATGAAAGACGAAAAAATGTGTGAAGCCTACTGTAAAATTACAAATTTTCATGCACAAAAACAATTTTTACTTCAAAAAGTGGTGGCCTAGCCTATAAAAACAATGAACGTTGATATCCCTGCTAAAAAAAAACCGGACTGCTACCTATTCTTATTATTTTAATAAAAATGATAATAAAATACGAGTCTGCAAAGATTTTTTTCTAAAAACTCTAAGCATTTCAAATGGACCGGTAAATGAAGCATTGAAATATAGAGATGAGTTGGGTAACTATACAGGGAAGGATGGGCGTGGTTCTCGAGTCCCAGTAAACAAAACCAGCTTAGAGTCTGAACAGAAGATCATTGACCACATAAACTCTTTTCCCCGGCTCAAATCTCACTACTGCAGGAAGAAAAGTAAGCGACAGTACCTGGAGAGCAAACTGACAATCGCTAAAATGTACGAATTGTATAAAGAGTAACTAACAACATTAAATGAAGAACCATGTTGTTTTTACGTCTATAAAACAATATTTGGGTCTAAATTCAATTTGTCATTTTTTACTCTAAAAAAAGACTTATACATAACATGCACTCGTTATGATAGTGCCGGACGTCCAGAACATTTGAAGGAGGAATATGATTCACATATTGCAAGAAAAATTAAGCACAGCAAGCGAAAGAATCGGACAAACAGCGGTCTATTATTGATGACAATTACCTAGTTGTAACGGCAGATATGCAGTCTACTTTGCATATACCAGTCAGTGGTGTTGGTATTTCATATTACACCAGAAAATTAAATGTACAGAATTATACAATTCACACGTCTAAACCACCTCATGAAGCATTTTGTATAACTTGGAATGAGATTAATGGTAAAAGGGGTAGTGTGGAAATTGCCAGTATAATTAACTGGTGGATTAGTCAGATACCAACCAATATTAAAGAAATTACCATGTATAGCGACACGTGCGCTGGGTAAAATAGAAACCAATTTATCACGGCATTTTTGGTTCATTTGATTCAAAGGATGGATGGGCAGCTGGAAGTTATTGAGCAAAAATATTTAGAGAGTGGTCACTCATATGGAAGTGGACTCCATGCATAGTGCGGTAGAAAGACAGCAAAGACATACGCCTGTTTATTCCATGATTGACTGGAAGTTGATCATGGAACGTGCTCGCTCTAAAAGAAACAGGGATTCAGCACCACTTTATACAGTTAAAGAATTAAAATACACGGAAATGGTTGATGTAAGAGCTCTTAATGAAAAATAGCAAAAAATACAAGCAGAGATAAAGCAGTCAATAAAATTACATGGCTAAAAATTAAGTGTCTTCGTTTCGAGAGAAAATGCCCGGGTCTTATTAAGTTTAGATATCAAAATGATGGTCCCTACCTATTTTTAGAATGTCCGACAAAATCTACATTTATTACTAGAAAGAGGAGGAAACTAGAAGAACAAACGGAGGGACAAGGGACAGAAAAACTGATGCAAGTATAAATTGCCACCAGCTTACTCCTCGCCGCTGCCTATTTCAGAGGCAAAAAAGAAAGACCTCAATAATTTATGTGCAGAGGGGATAATCCCACAAGAGCTCCACTTGTGGTATCAGTCTTTACCAACAAGTAAAGACGTAGTAGACAGAATTTTGGAGCCAGACGTCACTGAGGAGGGAGAAGAAGAAGTAGTCGACTGAAATCTATTTTTTAATAACTATGTTCTACTAGTTCAATCACTTTTCAGTTTGTGTGCATGAGGTTGTTGCACTTTTTGTTTTTATTTAACACTAATAGTATTTTGTTGATTTCGGCTGATATTTTAGAATAATTGCTTCAATAAATCTTGATTGAATTTATTACAATAGTTTCATTACTTAATCATGTTATATTTAAGACAAAACTTAACATACAAGCTTCGAATATTCAGTTAAGTAGTATTTACAATACATATTTTGTACACCTAATAGTAGGTTCGACTTTACGTAAGTCTAGTTAATTATCTTCAAAATAATTTAGAACTGAGAGACAAGTCACTAAATGCGTTCGAAAATTAACTAATTCGCAACTAAATCATAGCTTTGATAGAAAACAATTAATTAGTTAAATGTTTTTAGCTTTTCTTAATTATTAGAGATTTTTCACGTGTTTTATCTCTTATAGTATATTATTTATTTTATTTTCTTCAAATTAAAGCTAAAAACGTAAAGATATGTAAAGGCAAGCCAATGTTATAACGATTTTTATTTTCAAAAACTTTAACTCTCATTATCTCGAAACACGATTTTTCGACTTAATGACTTTTCGCTCTACGGGGACGATATAATCTAACTACGACATTTCATCCAAATCGACAACACCCTTTCCGAGAAACTTATTATATATTATCGGTCTGTCTATATTTTTATAGTTATCTAACGTCTCCATATAGTACTATTATGAAACTGTAAAACGACGATTTCTGTACATTGAATATTTTTTGATATGTGAATTGGAGTATGTACATTATGTTACGCCGAAACAATTTTTTGGAAGCGTGGTCTCTCTGTATGTACACGCATCACGCACAAACCTGTAAACGAATTTGGATGAAATTTTCAACAGTGTTACGTAAGAACTAAGTAGTTAAGTAGTCATTAATTTATATTATTATTTGCTAAGAAAATTCTTAACATTAGACACAATCCTTACTTTACCAATAGCGTTCTTGAAAATTCGATTTAATGGACATATTTAAATCGAATAGAGTAGAATTTAACTACCCATGGATATAGTTTTGCCATTTACCGACAGATGTCACTATTCACTATATATCTCATACCATACCATCCACTTTTTAGTATAAAAGATGTTCCGATTGACTGACTTATTTATCAACGAACAATCCAAACCGCTCGAAATAGAAATCTGAAATTTGGACACTAGATCTACTTTATGACGCTATGATCCACTAAGAAAGGATTAAGGAAAATTCGAACCTTAAGAGGATGAAGTAGTGTGTTACAGTTTGCATGTATGTTTTTATTTTGCGGGGTGGTTGACAGTGACTTCAGAGGATGTTCAATTTTGTGTAGAGAAAAAAAATGCTATAAAAACATCAGGCAATTTTTTTTCGTATTTTTAAAAAGCAGCCGCAAGCTTGCGTGACGTCCGAATCGTCAGTTTTGATTGTAAGCATCTTTCAGGTTCGCTTGACATACCCTCGAAGTATCTGACGCGTTCAAATTTTTTTCCATTTTTACCCCCACGGCCACCCCCGCCCTGCAAACTCGCAGATTAACATATCTCCGTTATTAGAGAGACGTGGGGCATATACACAATCAATATCTGACGCACTCAAATATATCAATTACCCACACTATTTATTTAAACATTGTTGATAACTTGTAGGCGCTCCTCCCACCGGTGCAAGGGTATACATAATATAACTTTTGTTTTTTCTGTCGTCTAATCTTTAAAATTCAATAGGTCTCCACGACGCTCAATTATATCTTTGTTTAGCATCGTGGGCTACCCTACTACGTATGTTGCGTCAATAGAAAAGGACTTAGTATAGAAGAAATTATATTTATAGGATCGAATTTTTAAAATAAGGTTTTTATCAGAGCGAAAAGAGCGACATTGGGTGTCAACAAGAACTCCAAACCCTCTTTAAGTTAAGCAGGAGAAGTGGGTTTGAGTAGAACACAATATAAAAGAGAAAGAATGGGTCACACCAACATGTGAATAATTTTACAATAAAACCTATCACTATCTATCACCTATCACTATTGTTGTTTCATAAACCAAGCTATGTTTATGAAAATAAAAATAGTTTTTGTTTCATCTAAATTGGTGCAGTCATACGAAAGTTATAACTTATAACATTTTGAAGTTTCGCTAATTTTTTAATTTTCTGCCCGCTCGTTCACTGTAACGTGACGTCACAATCCGACAGCACGAGCCTCAAGCGCGCATTAAGTGTACTAACTACTAACCGCTCGCTCGGAAGTATACCTATGGTCATTTACCTACATATTATAAGCAAACGTATTGAAAATTTAGCTTTTGTATGATTATATTTGTATTTGTATGTACAGTCACGGCGTGTAGTGCTATAAAAAATGGAAGCGGGCTTTAAAAAAACACAGTCAGATAATCTGCCAAAAGTGGATATTTTTATGATTGCGCAGTATTTTTCTGAAAATAACGATTTTTTATCATTTGAAATGCGTGGAATAAAGCTTCAAAGATAAGTTACTAATAAAAGATTACGAAAAGTATACAGCTTTACCATTGATTAGTAGGTTTACGCAGTAATACACAGGTGAGTATTAATTGACCGAACCACAAAGTTGCACACGATTTACAACGACAGAACATAAAAACTTACTTAAACTTACTAATGCAATGAACATTAATCAATTCGTACTATTATTTAGTAACTTTTTTACATGGGGAAATGCCTACACTTACCCGCTTTGCGGGGGCAAGGACGGGTTATTTCGGACTCGCACCGACTAAAATCACATGGTGTTTCACCTTCGTCGCATATATGCAGAACCACGGGAACGCTTTCGAACACATCCGCGGCCTCACCAACGCTGGTCGCCCCATGGCGGCCCCTCCTCGTGAGAGGACTATTCCTCCCCATCTCTTTTTTTCTGGTAAGGTGCTCCAGAACATATGGCGCACCCTCCTCCGCGATTTCCATCTTCACATGCGGTACAGACGCTCCCGTGTCCGATGCAGGGCGGCCATGGGGCCAGGAAAAACGAGAACTCAGAAGCACTAGCCATCCTGACCTCAGCGGCAAATCTGCCAATGATGAAAAAAAATGCCAATTTTAAGCTCAATCGCAAATTTAAAAATTATTATTTATTTTACGTTGATTTGCTTTGTTTTAAATAAGTTTAGACTATATTTCTGGCACCACTGGCAATGGTTCTTACCTTTGATTACCCTCAGTTGCGTGTCAGAACCAGTCAAAGTGCACGTGTATTTTGATGCGGGTCAATTTAGCCTCAGTGTTTCTTGGTATGCTTCTCAATGGCGAAGACAAAGGTGAGATTATCTTGTTGTATGGTCTAGAAAGGGGTTTCTAGAATATTTTTCTTGTGTATTCTTTACTGTCAGTATTTTAGATAGAGAAAAATGAAATTGGCAAAATAAGCCGCATAAGTTGCGTCTCCCGGTTATCAATTTTGCCCATCCAAAAAAGTGTACAAGAGTTGTCAGTTTCTTATTCCGCCTAAGAAGAAGAAATATGTTTGTGAGCTCCTATGTAACCTCCTGTAGCTTAACCAGCTTGGTGATTTTAATGTGTTCGGCGTAATTTTTGCCTCAATGTTAGGAATCTCTACATGTTGGCTACGTGCTGTGGTTCATATTAATGTGTTAATTGAAAAAAAATTCTGCGCCTTTTACATGCAGTTTGGTTCAAATTATACTTGTTTTACACAATAGCTTTAACTCTTTATATTGGTATTGCGCAAATAAGTACATATTATCTATTTGAAATTTATTTACTATCTATTTTAGTTTGCAAATAATACATTAAAATAAAACCAATTTCTTTATTCACTTTTTCCTAAAAGGGAAGGGCAACAAAAATCATTATGAATATGTGGATGTGTATATTATAATTTTGGTTTGCTTTTTAAATTCTTGTCTTATTGAAATAATACTAGTTTTTATGGAATTTATCGCGTATATTTAACTTTTTAAATACCCGACGTTTCGAGTGCTTTACAGCACCCATGGTCACGGGAAGGACTGAGATGTTCAACGTCCAGATGTCATGGTTAACCGCGGTTACCATAGATTAAAATTTAACCTTTACACGGTAAGAACTTATGGTATCATGAAGTCTTGCAGTTGTATGCTTGGGTTGGGATTTAATTTTATTTATTATAGGATCCCAAGCAGATGGTGCTACCATCTGCTTTGGGACCCAGCTATCTTCTCTATTGAAATTAGGATGTTTTTTTTGATTTCAATAGCCTCGCGAATCATCCTTGGAAGGAATCGGTGTTTTTTAGCGAGGATTTGTGGTCTATCAAATCTGATATAGTGACGGGGGCGATTCTTCACATCAGCTATATGTTCTTTAACGCGGGTTTTAATTGATCTTTTAGTTTTTCCTATGTAGGAGAGACCACATTCACAATCAAGCTTGTACTCTCCTGCATCTTGCAGAGGGATGTTACAGTTAGAGGGACGTAAAATGGATAATACTTACGTGCGCCAAATCATCAAAGTTGTATGGGTTACGAAAAATACACAAGCCCAATGCATTTACGTCCCATAGTGAGCCGAATCGATTCACCAACTTACAGATTGGCTCAACACTTAGCGAAAATACTCTCACCGCTCAGGGGATATACAAGAGCACACATAAAGGATTCCTACCATTTTGTCAGCGAGATTAAAGACCTACATCTGGCAGACAATGAAACTATGGTCAGTTTTGATGTGCAGTCATTGTTTACATGCTTACCTGTTGAAGACTGCATCTCAATTGTAACTAGAAGGCTGGAAGAAAACAACATGCCCGTAGAATATGCAGTATTACTCAGACACTGCCTTACATCTGGCTAACTATTGTGGAAGGAGGAGTTTTACAAGCAAGTAGATGGTGTGGGGATGGGCTCACCTGTATCTCCCATTGTCGCCGACATATTCATGGAAGACTTTGAAGAGAAAGCCCTGCTTACTTCTCCCATAAATCCAATATTCTACAAGCGGTACGTAGACGACACTTTCACAATTCTACCTCTAGATAAAGTAACTGCATTTTTAGACAATCTTAACTCTATAAATTCTAAAATTCAGTTCACAATGGAGTTAGAGGCAAACAATTCCTTAGCTTTTCTAGATGTGTTAGTAATTCGGAATCCTGATAACACCTTGAGCCATACTGTGTAGGTATAGAAAAAGGACTCATATAGATAGATATTTAAATGGTGATTCTCACCACCATCCTTCACAGTTAGCTACCGTGGGTAAATCTTTGTTTCAGAGAGCACGAGGGATCTGTGACAGTAAACACCTGGCTGCCGAGCTCCAACACGTCAAGCAAGTTTTGCATGACAACAAGCTTCGGGTCCCGCGCCTACGTCACAGAGAATGAGTGAAGCCGGCCACAGTCGAGCGTGTACCTGCTGTACTGCCATATGTTAAAGGAGTCACTGACAAGATTAGCTACATCTTGAAGCGCGCTTCCATCAAAACATACTTCAAGCCGCCGAAGAAGATTGGTCAGTTTTTACCATCAGTCAAGTGTAACGTCCCTCTGCAGGAGTGTACAAGGAGTGTACAAATCGACGCTCCGGGAAGTCTGTACTCTGTGAACACGTACAGGATCGCCCCCGTCACTATATCAGATTTGATAGATCACAAATCCTCGCTAAAGAACACCGATTCTTTCCAAGGATGATTCGCGAGGCTATTGAAATCAAAAAACATCCTAATTTCAATAGAGAAGATGGCTGGGTGCTACCATCTGCTTGGGATCCTATAATAAATAAAATTAAATCCTAACCCAAGCATACAACTGCAAGACTTCATGATACCATAAGTTCATACTGTGTAGATCGGAACAAAAGTTAAATTTTAATCTATGGTAACCGCGATTAACTATTACATCTGGACGTTGAACATCTCAGTCCTTCCCGTGACCATGGGTGCTGTAAAGCTCTCGAAACGTCGGGTATTTAAAAAGTTAAATATACGCGATAAATTCCGTAAAAACTAGTATTATTTCAATGTGTAGTGTTCGCGTAAATATAAGAAACCATTCTTGTTTTATTTTGGTACTTATCAATATGTTTTGGTTTAAAAGAGGTATATTGAGCTAAGCATTTAATTTACTTTTACATTTAGTTTAATTTACTTTAACTTTTCCTATTGTTCAAAAATGTTTTTTTATTCTTATTTATCTGTTTTATTTGTACATTTCTTTTCAGAAAAAAACACATTTCAGCAACGCAAATCAAGAAGAAGACTAGGAACACAAGTTTTGGTTTATATAATATTACGAAAAAATATACCTACCATGAAAATAGTGCCATAAATTTTAGACAGATTTAATTAAAGACTGTGGATATATGAACATACACCTGTTTAATTAAATAAAAGGTTTTGCTAAGCATATTTTTATTTATTTTCCTACCTGTGCCCACCAGATTTTGACAACCGTAACACCTACAAATTGCTTATATGAAAACAAATGGATATTGGAGGCTAAAATTGCCCAAATGTTTTATAGTGAATCTATTGTGCAAAAGCGTTTGGTACCATGATAGAACGTCCACTTTGCCTTTAAACTTATATTAGTTCTTTGACAAGAATGCCATAGGAGCTATAGTTCCGCAAATAATACGACGAAAATAAAGTTAAATTTGCCAGTCATCAAAATTTCAAATTAAATTTTATGTAAATAAAACTGAATTTACAATAGTAACATAATTCCATAATCGGCTAGGCCATCCTTAGAAATTGAGAATTATAACATACCATACAATTTTTTTAAGAAAATCAATATAATTGCAAAAAAGCGGGCAAAGTTGGACGGTTTGACGGTACTTTGTGCACGCGAGCTAAATAAATCTTTATCGCTGCGCGAGTGTTCGTATAACTGCATTGGTGGAATCCGGCAACTCCTGGGTTCGATTTCTGACAGCGACAACTTGGAAGTTTATAATTTCTTTAAAACTATTTGTTTTTATATACGATTTAATAATAAAACCTGCAATGTTAGCCCGCTTTCATCTATGACTGCTTTATCACCATTTGCCAGGCGCAATCGCAGTGAATACCATAAATTTCAACTACAAAACAATATTTAAGAACAATTTGTATACATAAGAATCACTAACCTCTCTAATTTCACGGCTAATCTTTAATGGTGATTTGATTCCACATTTAATTAAGTGGAATATAGAAACAGACAATAATATCCGCACAGAAAAATAATAAAGTAATATTGCACCATATTAAAAAATGTAAGTAGGTAGGTACTTATTTAGCTTATAATATGTATTAACATATTATGCTCGTTGATCTACTATTTATGCACACTTCTATTTACGGATCTCCTTCACCAAGGCATAGAATAAATAATATGTAATACCACGTTACCAAGGTTTGACTGGAAGAGATTACTGTTTAGCAATGAGGCCACCTAATTGTTCTTAAATTTATAAATTAGAGTTGGTGTGTTATTGTAATATGTTGTGTGCAATAAAGAGTATAAATAAATATTTTAATTACTTAATACGTTGCGAAATGGTAAGTAAAATAGGTAACATATTTTTGCTACTATGCGAATTCTGTGCCTAACGCATGCAACTTGCAAGGTCACTCGTCGCGAATCGCGATTTAAATAAATCGCTCGAAAGAAATAGGTAGGTAGTGTAAACAACAAATAAACCCGAAATACGATTTTTAAATGAAATGTGATTGTATTCTAATTACTTAAAAATCTTGTAAACAAAGTTTTAATTTCAGAGCTTTGTGTTATTATAACTTAAAATATTTTAATTACAAAAGACATGTAAGTTACCAGTAGTTAGGTTGTACCAGTTCTGGCGCACTTGTAGAAAGGTTGTACCAGTTCTGGCGCACTTGTAGAAAGGTTGTACCAGTTCTGGCGCACTGAGTCAGAAGTGGTACAAGTACGACGTTCGTCGACTCACGATCCTAAAAAACAAAAACAAAAAAAAAACGTTTTGGCATGCTCTGATCACGAATCTGCGGTCCATTTTTGCGTAGGATGCACGGTTCCGGAGATGAGCAGATCAATTAACTCTTATCTAATTGATATCCGCTGCGAGCCTCAACGTCATTAGCGCTCCATTGTCCTTATCTACTTATCTATTGTTGATTGAATACCGTCATTATCTATTATTCGTCAGCGTGTGGGTCGGCTTATGCTATTGTATTATACTCCTTTGTTCCTATCTACAACACTAATCTGAATCATCAATAAAACACATTACCTAATTTTGTAAAAATTTTTATTTATAAAATAAAAAATCTTATTACTTATTATCTATAAAATAGGAGCGAAATATCTCATCCACTAACATATCGTTGTACAATGTGTTCTCTGTAAATATACTCGTAAAACTATGCATTGAACATCCCTGAAACTTATATAGCAAATACATTAAGCAATATTCGCCACAAACTGAAGTCCTATCAACATTCCAGTTCCATCTTTTAAACACATTACCTAATTTTGTTAAAATTTTTATTTATAAAATACAAAATCTTATTACTTATTATCTATAAAATAGGAGCGAAACATCTCATCCACTAACATATCGTTGTACAATGTGTTCTCTGTAAATATACTCGTAAAACTATGCATTGAACATCCCTGAAACTTATATAGCAAATACATTAAGCAATATTCGCCACAAACTGAAGTCCTATCAACATTCCAGTTCCATCTTTTACAATTTCGTACAGGTGCCCGTCCATATGAATCAAAATATTCACCGACGTCATTCGTATCGATATATAAAGCTACCCAATGTGACCCTGGTTTATCATCTGTACCCAAATTGCATATTACCTAGTCAGGTCATAAATTCTATCACATGTTTAATGTAAAATAATTGAAACAAGTTTATTCATTATGTAACCATTTATATACCAAAATGAACTTAACAAAACATAGATTCTTATGACACTATAGTTTATTCAAAATGACCTCCGTAATTTTGAATACAGGCCTTCAATCTGCGCGGCCAGTCGTCTATCTCACCATGAACGAGGTCCATGTCATATCGGCGGCTGCCTTAATTAAAGATGTCTTTAGTGACTCGAAATTGGGATGAGGCTTTGAGCACGCCTTTTCCTCCAAGTGTTACCATATCTTGTAATCTAACGGATTCAAATCTGGACTGGTCTTTGTGTCGGATGAAGTCGATTTCACGCGCCGCCAGCCAGTCTTTTTTTTTTGTTTTTAAAGAACGTTACCTCCACACTAGGTTTTTCTCCTGTATCGTGGGGGCAGTTTACAAACACAAATTTCACAAGGACAAACATCCAAACTCGGAACAATTACGTTTAGGTCGTACAAATACTTGTTCCGTGCGGGATTCGAACCCGCGACCCCCAAGCGCAGCCACTCATTGCTAAGCCACTACGCCACGGAGCTGTCAAAAGTCTTGTGTGCTCTTCGCTCTATGAGCTGACGCCGAATCTTGTTGGAATACCCAGTGCCTGTTATTGAACATGGTATGAGAAACAGGTTACACAAGGTTCGTCAGGACTGTATTTTGATACACAACTGCATTCGTTTTTAACCTTTCCCACAAAAATGTACCTCTGTGTGTAAAAATGTGCCCCAATAAGAAACTCCCAACCATACCATGAGCGAGGATGGAAAATGACCTCGTTGGACACGCGGAATACGGTTGCTCGCTTCTTCACTACTGTGTGCGTACACCTTATCATTTTGTTTGTTGTAGCTCTCTTCTACGGTAAAAATTTTTTTATCCGAAAAAAAGAATTTCCCAATATTTTTTTTCCCGCGTACCGCTTCACCAAAGCGCGGCATCTCTTCAGTCTCAGATCCATTAGACGAGCATTCAAACGATGTCCTGTTTTTCTTCGATATGCCCGAAGCCCTAAGTCTTCATTTAACGCCGTGGTTCTGCTTAACCCCATCTGAAGGGCCAACAGTTTCTGCTTACGTTTGGGATTTCTTTGAATTCGCATCTTTACAGCTTTTATCACTGCTGGAGTCCTAACAAATCGAGGGCGACCACTTCTTGACCTGTCATCTACACTAGAGTCTTCATTGTATCGTTTGATGGTACGATAAACGAATCTTTTGGTTATATTCAAATTTTTCAGTATATGAAAAAATTTAATTGGCGCGTAATCGCAACTGCAACACGGTCTTTTTTAAGCGTCCACTCCATATGTAAAAATGAGTAAAATTCTAAAAAGTATACAGTTTTATTTTCATGAACAATTCGAATTCAATAAACTTTTTTGTTGCCAGCATTCTAAAAAAAAGTTTTTACTGTGTGACAATACTTATGACCTGACTAGGTATATACGTTGGTAAGTGGGTGTACATGGGCAGTCTGTTAGCAGCATAAACATTATTTTCTAGACTATGGTGAATCTTTTTCAGATATTGTTGTACATCTAGTGTATCCATGATATTACTGCTATTAGTAGATTACTACAGTACAATCTACTCAATGACTAACATAGGAATGATCAATTATGTGATTTCTAAATATTAAATTGCATTTTTTCTGTTATACAAAACGTATTTGAGTCATCAATACACTGAATAAGACGCAACACGAAGAATGTGAGATAAGGTTGTTGACGCATAAAGTTATTATCAATTCTACTGTAGAAATTCTTTAGATTAGAATTATTACTTACTGGTACTATATAAGACCAAGCAACTGCAGTCATGGAGTTAGTGTATGGTCGTTTGACCGCAGTGTATCTATAAATAATACATTTGCGTTACTTCAACGCATCAAAGGCCATAGATGTAAGTGTTTAATCTATTGACAAACTTACTTTTCTTTCTGTTATTTTTTTACGTGTGTATGATTTTGAACGACAGGCCTGTTGTTCTAGTGGTTAGTGACCCTGACTGTTATGCCGGAGGTCGTGGGTTCGATTCCCACCCAGGACAAATGTTTGTGTGATGAGCACGATCATTTGTTCTGTGTCTGGGTGTAATTTATCTATAATATTTATGTATTTAGAAATATATAAGTATGTTTATCAGTTGTCTAGTACCCATAACACAAGCTCTGCTTAGCTTGGGACTAGATGGCGTTGTGTGATAGTTGTGGAATATTATTATTATTATTATTATTTAGTGTTAACAAATTATATTTAAATATTTTGTGTGTGTATATGATTAAGCCGTGGTAGCTCAGATGGTTAGCGCAAGCTGTAAATTTTACAGTACGTAACGCGGGTTCGATCCCCGCCGACACCAATTAAATTGTTAATTGCAATTTTAAGTGTTTATTCTATTGACACACTTACTTTTCTTTCTGTTATTTTCTTACGTGTGTATGATTGAGTGTTAACAAATTATATTTAAATATTGTGTGTGTATATGATTAAGCCGTGGTAGCTCAGATGGTTAGCGCAAGCTGTAAATTTTACAGTATGTAACGCGGGTTCGATCCCCGCCGACACCACTTAAATTGTTAATTGCAATTTTAAGTGCTGATTTACCACGTGCTCGGCGGTGAAGGAAAACATCGTGATGAAACCTGCATGTCTGAGAAAATTTCGAAGGCATGTGAAATTCGCCAACACGCATTGAGACCGCGCCGCGGACATTTCCTAGCCATAAATACAAAGACAATAGCAGAAAGTAAAAAGTTAAAAAACACTTTTTTAACAATGACAGTCATTAGTTGATCATTAGTAAATGTGATTCTGTTTTCTTAAATTACAGGAAGAAAAGAGCAGAAGGAAGAAATGGAGTGATGGGAAGTAATGAAGAATGAATTGTTATGTGAAGTTTGTTCGACTTTTAACATTTTGGTTCAAAATGACACAAAATCTAAAAAATATTAGATACATCATCGACATGGACGGATTTTACATTACATATCCTCATAAACATTTTCAATGTAGAGAAATGGCTATTCTAGACGTAAAACTATCTAATAAAAATGATTCGTTTATCGATCATTATTTGTGTCAGCCAAGTTATCCTTTCAATTATTTGTCGCCAAAAGACAAAAAACCTGTTCGTTATTGTGAAATACACGTGCACGGCATTCCATATTTTGATAAATGGTGACCGATTAGAATTAAAATGTGCCTACAAACAAGAGAATATCATTCCCATATTAAATTGGTATATTAGAAATTTGTGCAAAGACGAAGTGATCGCATACAAAGGTGGTTCAACAGAAAAACAATTTTTAAAAATGTTGACGACGAATGATAGAATTTTTATTGAAGAATACAAATGTCCAAAATACAATGATTTGGTAAATGTCATAAATTTAAACAAACGTTATGTGTGTAATAATCATATATTTGCAAAAAATAATCACAAAATTTTACATTGTTCTTGTGACGAAGTGTGGGTTTTTTACAAGTGGTCATTGCTTGAAAATAAAATTTTAAATTAATCATAAATTTTGGTTGATTTCCAAAAAACATTAGACAAATTGGTTCAACAGAAAAACAATTTTTAAAAATGTTGACGACGAATGATAGAATTTTTAATTTGAAGAATACAAATGTCCAAAATACAATGATTTGGTAAATGTCATAAATTTAAACAAACGTTATGTGTGTAATTATCATATATTTGCAAAAAATAATCACAAAGTTTTACATTGTTCTTGTGACGAAGTGTGGGTATTTTACAAGTGGTTATTACTTGAAAATAAAATTTTAAATTAATCATAAATTTTGTATGATTTCCCAAAAACATTAGTTATAGTATACTATATAATACAAAATTGGTTCAACAGAAAAACAATTTTTAAAAATGTTGACGACGAATGATAGAATTTTTAATATTGAAGAATACAAATGTCCAAAATACAATGATTTGGTAAATGTCATAAATTTAAACAAACGTTATGTGTGTAATAATCATATATTTGCAAAAAATAATCACAAAATTTTACATTGTTCTTGTGACGAAGTGTGGGTTTTTTACAAGTGGTTATTACTTGAAAATAAAGTTTTAAATTAATCATAAATTTTGTTTGATTTCCCAAAAACATTAGTTATAGTATACTATATAATACAAAATTGGTTCAACAGAAAAACAATTTTTAAAAATGTTGACGACGAATGATAGAATTTTTATTGAAGAATACAAATGTCCAAAATACAATGATTTGGTAAATGTCATAAATTTAAACAAACGTTATGTGTGTAATTATCATATATTTGCAAAAAATAATCACAAAGTTTTACATTGTTCTTGTGACGAAGTGTGGGTTTTTTACAAGTGGTTATACTTGAAAATAAAATTTTAAATTAATCATAAATTTTGTTTGATTTCCCAAAAACATTAGTTATAGTATACTATATTACAAAATTGGTTCAACAGAAAAACAATTTTTAAAAATGTTGACGACGAATGATAGAATTTTTAATATTGAAGAATACAAATGACCAAAATACGATGATTTGGTAAATGTCATAAATTTAAACAAACGTTATGTGTGTAATAATCATATATTTGCAAAAAATAATCACAAAGTTTTACATTGTTCTTGTGACGAAGTGTGGGTTTTTTACAAGTGGTTTTTACTTGAAAATAAAATTTTAAATTAATCATAAATTTTGTTTGATTTCCCAAAAACATTAGTTATAGTATACTATATAATACAAAATTGGTTCAACAGAAAAACAATTTTTAAAAATGTTGACGACGAATGATAGAATTTTTAATATTGAAGAATACAAATGTCCAAAATACAATGATTTGGTAAATGTCATAAATTTAAACAAACGTTATGTGTGTAATAATCATATATTTGCAAAAAATAATCACAATGGTTGCGCGGAAAACCATTCGCGTTTTTATTTTTGACGGTAGGAACTTGTCGAATCATTATCCCTTTCCAAAACGATATCATTCGTGCCCTCCTATCGACACATCGGGGTGATGGGGTGGGAGGGGGAAAGAAGACGATTCTAGAACATCGTGTAATCACCGGAGCCGAGGATATATAAGACACGCGCGATCGACGCGCGCTCTCTTCTTCCCGCCGCAGTCGTCGTTGAACTACAACGCTTCTCTCTTCCCGCGCGCTCGTTTGGAAACACCTCACTAGTGGAAACCGCTTTGGCCTGGAAGCAGTCGAGCTCCAGGAACCCGCCTCACCTCGTGTGAGATATCGGCGCGCACCGCCTCTCTCCGGAGTATTCCAGAAGTCGCTATAGTGATCGACAGGATAGAAGAAACCCCGGTGAGTCAATATTCCTTAATTTACTGCTTGATTAATATTTAATAATTGTTTTAACCGTTCCAATTCTGTGTTCTCCTCATCAGGCAGGATTCCTTTCATCGATTTGGCAAGTAATAGTTTTAGTTTAGGGAAGAGCGAGTGCATTGTACCGCATGCTATAGTAGTCGCTTTTAACGTAAGCGTAGAAGCAAACGCAAATACAGTCCACTTTAGTTAATATCTCGCGTAATAGGTTTGAGGTTTGACCGGGGAACTAGATTTTCGGCAGCCTTAAACACGTGGCTCCACCATTTTATGGTCACTTCGGCAGGATCTGGATTGGTGTTTAGTGGTTATCCAACCATTTTCTGGTAGAATTATTAAATTAATTGTTTAGATAACGCACTCTAATTTATGGAATAGACTTAAATAGTGTTCGTTTAAATTAAAAATTTGATTTGGTACTCGCAAACAGAATTATTCATTTAATAGCGCTCGTATTTGGTTAAATTTAAAGCTTATTAAACAATTGAAACGGCGTGATAGCAACCGTTTGATACGCTTACCCCACAATTTTGATAAAATTATTAGGTTTAGCAAACGACGCGTAGACTCGACCGCAACGGGCGCTCGATCTAATTACGTAATACGGCACGCCGAGTGTTCATCCTACGTCGTTTATGCGTGTGAGATTAATTGTGATTAATATAACTTTATTATAATAATTTAAAATGGCAGTTAGTGGAAGTGAAATCAAAATTAAAACGCTTTATGCCAAGAGGGACATACTCTTTTCGCGTGTGCAGAATATAAGTGATTATATAAAGAACATTAATATAGAGGCAGTGCGGGAAGCCTTTTTGAATGAAATCGAAACGATAGATACTTTGCGGATAGATTACGAAAGAATATTAGACCAAATTAATCATTTGGAATTACAAATCGACCCGAAATACATAGTGAACTACCAACCGATGATGGCATTCGAAGATATGTTGTGTCGCGTAAAAAGAACTGCAAAATTCCTACAATCTCAAAGCGAAGCGAAGCCGGAAATACAGGTACGCCCTCGTGACTCAATTAGGTTACCGCCAATAGATATTCCGGTATTCAATGGTGATATTAAGACGTGGCCCTTCTTCTTCAGTAGTTTTCAAAACAATATACACAACAACCCATCGTTATCGGACGCTGAAAAATTATATTACTTAATTAGCAAATTTAGTGGCAGAGCACAGTCGATCTGCTCGGGTTTTACACCTACAGCAAACAATTACTTATTAATATTTGAAACGCTTAAAACTAAATATGAAGATAGGAGAATGTTAGCTTCCGAATATTTGAACCAGATATTCGATCTTAAACCTATATCATCCGCGAACATCAACGGCTTAGAGCAGTTTCTAGATAAATTTGTGGCATCGGTGGCTGCACTTAAGAATTTCAAGTTTGATGACCTTATGGACGTGGTGTTTCTCCATATAGCATTAAAGAAATTAGACTCCGACACCGTGCGTGCGTTTGAAATGGAGCATCGTAGCTCGGAGATGCCTTCCTTTCATTCATTAGCATCGTTCGTGCGAGATCAAATAAAGGTGATGCAGCGCTCTCCGAACGTTAAACAGGAGATTAAAAGGTGCGTCGACCGTAGACAGACTCAACCATCTAAAATAGCAGGGTCGTTAAGTTACGTAACCGCTACGCCGACATCACTCCAGCATACTTGTATAGTATGTAAAGATAAACACGGTAATTTATATAATTGTGCGACTTTTCGTAAATATTCACCAAGCGAACGTTATAAGTTAGTAAAGACAAACAACCTATGTTTGAACTGCTTAAGCGATAAGCATTTAGTTGCAAAAGGCAATTCGAGTTCCGTATGTAGCAAGTGCGCCAGGAAACATCACACGCTATTACATTTTGAAAATAGCAACATAGCGGCGTCAAGTAAGGCGGATAAGGAATTCACCCCTACTAAGGTCAACGATTCTAGCGGTCGACCTGGTGATGTCGCTCTGTGCTCATTGGCAAATATGGGAGCACAACCTCCTTCAACCGTGTTACTGGGTACGGCGCGTATTTCGGTTAGGGATTCGCGTGGAAACTAACAAAGCGTCCGTGCACTGCTGGACAGCGGAGCCCAAAATAGCTTTATAACACGACAATGTTGTCAGCGCTTAGGTTTAGTAATAAATAGGTCACTTTCATGTCCTGTAGTTAAAGGCATCGGAGGTACTAGCTACACACTAGGTAAAGCGACACAGGGATATATAAATTTAAAATTTTATTCTCGGATAGATCGTAATGTTAACTTTGATATAAATGCACTAGTAGTAGATAGGGTCACTCAACGGTTGCCAACCGTTTCGGTTGACACCTCGGCAATGATTGAATTTAAAAATTTGACTCTAGCAGACGACACTTACGCCGTTCCTGGAAACATAGACATGCTCATTGGGGCATCGCTTTTCCCTTATCTTTTGTTAAACAATAAGGTCAGGGGCAACTCCTCGCATACCGCGCCTTACGCACTGGAAACCGTATTGGGCTATGTGATCCTTGGCTCCGCCCCCATCCTAGATAGTATTTCGGCAACCTCTTATTGTAGTATGGCTGTCGAACCGCTCGAGTCGTTAGTCCGCAAATTTTGGGAGATGGAGGAGGTGAATGTCCCACCCATAGCTAGCTCGGATGCCCGGTTATGCGAGGACCCGACCGTTCGTGATCGCGCCGGTAGATTTAGTGTCGCGCTGCCCTTTAAAGGAGATGTTTTATCTCTCGGCGATTCGCGTCAAATGGCGGAAAAGCGTTTCTACAGCGTTTTTGGAGCGTAGGATGCTCGCTTCGCCCCAGTTAAAGGAAGCTTACGACGGCGTCATTAACGAATATATAAGAGAAGGTTACATATCGCTTGTGGCTTCACGTCGTATTTTATACCACACCACGGAGTCATTAGAGAGGACAAACTTACATCTAAATTACGTGTAGTGCTCGACGCTAGTGCTAAAACTAGCACTCACCTGTCGCTTAACGATATCCTCTATAGTGGGCAAAATTTACAGGGCAGTTTATTTAATATAATAGTCAATTTTCGTTTGTTTAGTATAGCACTATCCGCCGATATTCGCCAAATGTTTCTTTGCATAGGGGTCCGTGAATGCGACCGTAGATTCCAACGCATTTTATATCGCTTCAACCCAAAGGAACCTCTAATGGTGTTTGAATTTAACCGCGTTTGTTTTGGTTTAAAGTCGAGCCCATTTCATGCGTTACGCACGGTGAGACAGCTCGCTACGATGAAGGTCCCTCTTATCCTAAAGCTAAGAGGGCAATTGAGAGCGGATTATATATGGATGATTTTGTGTATTCGGTCGATAGCGTGGAGGAGGCCACCCTAACCACCGCCGAGGTTATAAGGCTCATGAAATCGGGTCAATTCGATCTTGTGAAGTGGACTAGTAATTCGCGTCCGGTTTTAGATACAATCCCACTATCACACCGTCTTTCGGCGATAAAGGAATTCGACGATTCCGATACACACAAGGTGCTCGGTCTGTGTTGGTCACCAGAGTCCGACGTGTTTAGCCTTAAGGTGAATCCGCCCGTAGAGAAATGCACAAAGCGCACAATACTGTCATGCGTTGCTAGATTATGGGACGTCATGGGTTTCGTAGCTCCGGTGGTATTGTACGCTAAGCTTTTGATTAAACAACTTTGGTTATTTGAATGCGATTGGGATGACTCGCCGCCTGACAGCATTGTTCGATTGTGGCAGCGCTTTAGAGAGGAACTTCCCTTACTAAGAGAAATTAAAATACCGCGTCATATAAATGTCGATAGAAATAGCAGCATAACGGTCGTTGGATTTGCAGACGCCAGCGAGAAGGCTTACGGGGGCGTTGTATATTTCCATGTCCAGAATAATGGTAGAAATTCGATTAGCCTCATTAGTTCTAAGTCGAGAGTCTCCCCCCGTAAGGTTGTCTCTCTGGCGCGCTTAGAGCTTTGCGCAATATTAGTACTCACCAAGCTTATTACCACAGTTATCGGCGCATGTAGGGATAGAGTTCACATAGAAAGGATATTTGCCTTTTCCGACTCCACCGTCGCCTTATGTTGGGTTCATTCTTCACCCCACCGTTGGGATACGTTTGTCGCGAACCGAGTGGCCAAGATCCAAGACGAGTTAGAAACGCGGAACTTTTATCACGTGTCCGGTAAGGAAAACCCTGCCGATTGTCTATCCCGGGGACTCACCCCGATGCAAATAATGGACCACCCGCTTTGGTTCCATGGACCTTCTTGGGTTCACTTGGATCCCTCACAATGGCCAATAACCGATTTCGAACCTTCGTCAGTGTCGCAACCGCCGGAGGAGAAGAGACACGCTCTAGTGGCGAACGTTTCGAGCGAGGTTTCTCCAATCATTGCTCTGGCGAACCGCTTGTCCTCTTGGTCGAAATTATTGCGTAGCGTAATTTACGTTTGTCGATTCGCGAAGCTTTTACCGCGACGTTCGTATGTCTTAGCATCCGATTACAACTATGCCGAGTCGCTAGTATTACGTGAACTTCAACGTGCGCACTTCTCTGAAGAAATTACAAGATTACAATCGAATAGAGCTTGTAGTCGCGCCTTTCAACGCCTTAAGCCATTTTTACAGGATGGGATTGTAAGGGTAGGTGGACGCTTGTCCAACTCGCAGTTGAGTTTCGACCAACGGCACCCTATAGTTTTACCGCGTAAAGACCATATCATGAACTTATTAGTCGATTATCATCATAAATTGAACTCGCACGCTGGCCCCGATTTATTGATGTCGATCTTGCGTCAGAATTATTGGATTCTTTCTGCACGTAGTTTAATACGCAATCGGGTGCACAGATGTATAGCTTGCTTTCGGGCACGCCCCAAGCCGTCATTTCCGGAAATGGCGGAACTTAGATCTTGTAGAGTGATACAATCGGTAAAGCCCTTCACGCACACCGGGTCTGATTTTGCTGGTCCGTTTAAGGTCACGCTCACTCGCGGGCGTGGTATAAGATCCACAAAGGCTTACGTCTGCATTTTCGTATGTCTAACTACTCGAGCAGTGCATATAGAACTCGTTGGTGATCTAAGCACAGCAGGCTTTATGGGTGCATTTAAAAGATTTCTATCCCGCAGAGGCCCTGTAAGTAGATTATATTCGGATAACGGTACGAACTACGTCGGTGCAAAACGTATTCTATCGGAACTACATGAGCTCTTAGCTAGCAAGTATTATAATTCGGAGTTCGCTCACATTCTAGCCGAGAACCGCATTGAGTGGTCTCTGAACGTCCAAGCCGCGAGTCATTTTGGGGGCAATTGGGAGACTAATATTAAAAGTCTAAAGAGCCACTTATACCGAGTAATAGGAGATCAAATTTTGTCCTTCGAAGAGCTAAGTACGGTGCTCGCTCAAATTGAATGCGTAATGAATAGCCGCCCACTTTGTCGGACGTTATCTAGTGACCCCTCGGAACCGCTGGCTCTAACTCCAGCACATTTTTTGAATTTAACGCCTCTAAGGTATCTGCCCGCCGCGGATATGGATGAGAACAGACTTAGCATTTCCGCACGCCACAAATTATTAGATCGGTTAGTGCAATCGTTTTGGAAACGATGGAGGATGGAATACTTGCATACTTTGCAGTCTCGGCAAAAATGGAACACAGCGACAGAGCCTGTAGCTGTAGGAACCGTAGTTGTGCTCACTAAGGAGAATACGCCGCCTCTCCACTGGCCGTTAGGAATCGTCGAGGAGGTCTTTCCCGGTTCCGACGGAGTAATTAGGATAGCTCGCGTTAAAACCACGGTTGGGTCTTACCTACGTCCTGTTGTCCGTTTGTGCCCCTTGCCTCTTCCATAATTTAAATTAGCTTTCTAGACTGAAATTGTAGTTTAATTTAGGTAATCTTAGCGTTAGTTAGTTATTTGTTAGTCGATCTTAGCTCTAGTTGTTTAGTTATTTTTTTTTGAAGGAAATCCTTCAAGGGCGGGGGGAGATGGTTGCGCGGAAAACCATTCGCGTTTTTTTATTTTTGACGGTAGGAACTTGCCGAATCATTATCCCTTTCCGAAACGATATCATTCGTACCCTCCTATCGACACATCGGGGTGATGGGGTGGGAGGGGAAAGAAGACGATTCTAGAACATCGCGTAATCACCGGACCCGAGGATATATAAGACACGCGCGACCGACGCGCGCTCTCTTCTTCTCGCCGCAGCCGTCGTTGAACTACAACCTTCTCTTCTTCCCGCGCGCTCGTTTGGAAACACCTCACTAGTGGAAACCGCTTTGTCCTGGAAGCAGTCGAGCTCCAGGAACCCGCCTCACCTCGTGTGAGATATCGTCGCGCACCGCCTCTCTCCGGAGTGTTCCAGAAGTCGCTATAGTGATCGACAGGATAGAAGAAACCCCGGTGAGTCAATACTCCTTAATTTACTGCCTGATTAATATTTAATAATTGTTAACCCGTTCCAATTCTGTGTTTTCCTCGTCAGGCAGGATTCCTTTCATCGATTTGGCGAGTAATAGTTTTAGTTTAGGGAAGAGCGAATGCATTGTACCGCATGCTATAGTAGTCGCTTTTACGTAAGCGTAGAAGCAAACGCATATACAGTCCACTTTAGTTAATATCTCGCGTAATAGGTTTGAGGTTTGACCGGGGAACTAGATTTTCGGTAGCCTTAAACACGTAGCTCCACCACACAAAATTTTACATTGTTCTTGTGAAAATACGAAGTGTGGGTTTTTTACAAAGTGTGTTATATTTACTTGAAAATAAAATTTTAAACATTATTCATAAATTTTGTTTGATTTCCAAAAAACATTAGACAAAATTGGTTCAACAGAAAAACAATTTTTAAAAATGTTGACGACGAATGATAGAATTTTTAATATTGAAGAATACAAATGTCCAAAATACAATGATTTGGTAAATGTCATAAATTTAAACAAACGTTATGTGTGTAATAATCATATATTTGCAAAAAATAATCACAAAATTTTACATTTTCTTGTGACGAAGTGTGGGTTTTTTTACAAGTGGTTATTGCTTGAAAATAAAATTTTAAATTAATCATAAATTTTGTTTGATTTCCCAAAAACATTAGTTATAGTATACTATATAATACAAAATTGGTTCAACAGAAAAACAATTTTTAAAAATGTTGACGACGAATGATAGAATTTTTAATATTGAAGAATACAAATGTCCAAAATACAATGATTTGGTAAATGTCATAAATTTAAACAAACGTTATGTGTGTAATAATCATATATTTGCAAAAAATAATCACAAAATTTTACATTGTTCTTGTGACGAAGTGTGGGTTTTTTACAAGTGGTTATTGCTTGAAAATAAAATTTTAAATTATTCATAAATTTTGTTTGATTTCCAAAAAACATTAGACAAAATTGGTTCAACAGAAAAACAATTTTTAAAAATGTTGACGACGAATGATAGAATTTTTAATATTGAAGAATACAAATGTCCAAAATACAATGATTTGGTAAATGTCATAAATTTAAACAAACGTTTTGTGTGTAATAAGCATATATTTGCAAAAAATAATCACAAAATTTTACATTGTTCTTGTGACGAAGTGTGGGTTTTTTACAAGTGGTTATTGCTTGAAAATAAAATTTTAAATTAATCATAAATTTTGTTTGATTTCCAAAAAACATTAGACAAATTGGTTCAACAGAAAAACAATTTTTAAAAATGTTAACGACGAATGATAGAATTTTTAATATTGAAGAATACAAATGTCCAAAATACAATGATTTGGTAAATGTCATAAATTTAAACAAACGTTATGTGTGTAATAATCATATATTTGCAAAAAATAATCACAAAATTTTACATTGTTCTTGTGACGAAGTGTGGGTTTTTTTACAAATGGTTATTGCTTGAAAATAAAATTTTAAATTGATCATAAATTTTGTTAGATTTCCCAAAAACATTAGTTATATTATACTATATAATACAAAATTGGATCAACAGAAAAACAATTTTTTAAAAATGTTGACGACGAATGATAGAATTTTTAATATTGAATAATACAAATGTCCGAAATACAATGATTTGGTAAATGTCATAAATTTAAACAAACGTTTTGTGTGTAATAATCATATATTTGCAAAAAATAATCACAAAATTTTACATTGTTCTTGTGATGAAGTGTTGGGTTTCTTACAAGTGGTTATTGCTTGAAAATAAAATTTTAAATTAATCATAAATTTTGTAACTAATGTTTTTGGGAAATCAATCTTTACCAAATCATTGTATTTTGGACATTTGTATTTTTTTTTATAGGAAAAGGATGACAAACGAGCACACAGTCCACCTGACGGTAAGTGGTTGCTGTGGCCCATAGACATCTACATCTATCCTGTTTGCGAATCAAAATGAAGATGTGCTTGAGGACTAAGACAGAATGCCTCTTTTCTAGTAAAAAGGGTCTCCGGATCTCTACACTCACCATACGAAACACAGAGCATTAAGCTGTTATTTGACGTATTCTGTGAGAGCGTGGTCCTTGGTCGAGGCGACCCATTCGTGCTACAACTATAATAATATAGCTGCAGCATGTCTCTACCACGTAAAAATTCTATCATTCTTCGTCAACATTTTTAAAAATTGTTTTTCTGTTGAACCAATTTTGTATTCAACAGAAAAAGATTCATTTAAAATTTTATTTTCAAGTAATAACCACTTGTAAAAAACCCACACTTCGTCACAAGAACAATGTAAAATTTTGTGTTTATTTTTTGCAAATATATATTATTACACACATAACGTTTGTTTAAATTTATGACATTTACCAAATCATTGTATTTTGGACATTTGTATTCTTCAATATTAAAAATTCTATCATTCGTCGTAAACATTTTTAAAAATTGTTTTTTTGTTGAACCAATTTTGTCTTATGTTTTTTGGAAATCAAACAAAATTTATGAATAATTTAAAATTTTATTTTCAAGTAATAACCACTTGCAAGAAACCCACACTTCGTCACAAGAACAATGTAAAATTTTGTGATTATTTTTTGCAAATATATGATTATTACACATATAACGTTTGTTTAAATTTATGACATTTACCAAATCATTGTATTTTGGACATTTGTATTCTTCAATATTAAAAATTCTATCATTCGTCGTCAACATTTTTAAAAATTGTTTTTCTGTTGAACCAATTTTGTATTATATAGTATACTATAACTAATGTTTTTGGGAAATCAAACAAAATTTATGATTCATTTAAAATTTTATTTTCAAGTAATAACCACTTGTAAAAAACCCACACTTCGTCACAAGAACAATGTAAAATTTTGTGTTTATTTTTTTGCAAATATATGATTATTACACACATAACGTTTGTTTAAATTTATGACATTTACCAAATCATTGTATTTTGGACATTGGTATTGTTCAATATTAAAAATTCTATCATTCGTCGTCAACATTTTTAAAAATTGTTTTTCTGTTGAACCACCTTTGTATGCGATCACTTCGTCTTTGCACAAATTTCTAATATACCAATTTCATATGGGAATGATGTTCTCTTGTTTGTAGGCACATTTTAATTCTTCGGTCATATCAAAATATGGAATGCCGTGCACGTGTATTTCACAATAACGAACAGTTTTTTTGTCTATTGGCGACAAATAATTGAAAGGATAACTTGGCTGAAACAAATAATGATCGATAAACGAATCATTTTTATTAGATATTTTTACGTCTAGATTAGCCATTTCTCTACATTGAAAATGTTTATGAGGATATGTAATGTAAAATCCGTCCATGTCGATGATGTATCTAATATTTTTTAGATTTTGTGTCATTTTGAACCAAAATGTTAAAAGTATTTACACGTGACTAAAATATGTTTGTTCCAACAAACTTCACACAACAATTCATTCTTCATTACTTCCCATCACCCCATTTCTTCCTTCTGCTCTTTACTTCCTGTAATTTAAGAAAACAGAATCACATTCACTAATGATCAACTAATGACTGTCATTGTTAAAAAAGTATTTTTTAACTTTTTACTTTCTGCTATTGTCTTTGTATTTATGGCTAGGAAATGTCCGCGGCGCGGTCTCAATGCGTGTTGGCGAACTTCACATGCCTTCGAAATTTTCTCAGACATGCAGGTTTCCTCACGATGTTTTCCTTTACCGCCGAGCACGTGGTAAATCAGCACTTAAAATTGCAATTGACAATTTAATTGGTGTCGGCGGGGATCGAACCCGCGTTACGTACTGTAAAATTTACAGCTTGCGCTAACCATCTACTTGGAGCTACCACGGCTTAATCATATACACACACAATATTTAAATATAATTTGTTAACACTAAATCATACACACGTAAGAAAATAACAGAAAGAAAAGTAAGTGTGTCAATAGAATAAACACTTAAAATTGCAATTAACAATTTAATTGGTGTCGGCGGGGATCGAACCCGCGTTACGTACTGTAAAATTTACAGCTTGCGCTAACCATCTGAGCTACCACGGCTTAATCATATACACACACAAAATATTTAAATATAATTTGTTAACACTAAATAATAATAATAATAATAATATTCCACAACTATCACACAACGCCATCTAGTCCCAAGCTAAGCAGAGCTTGTGTTATGGGTACTAGACAACTGATAAACATACTTATATATTTCTAAATACATAAATATTGTAGATAAATTACACCCAGACACAGAACAAATGATCGTGCTCATCACACAAACATTTGTCCTGGATGGCAATCGAACCCACGACCTCCGGCATAACAGTCAGTTTGCCTGTCGTAAACAACAAAAAATAACAGAAAGAAAAGTAAGTTTGTCAATAGATTAAACACTTACATCTATGGCCTTTGATGCGTTGAAGTAACGCAAATGTATTATTTATAGATACACTGCGGTCAAACGACCATACACTAACTCCATGACTGCAGTTGCTTGGTCTTATATAGTACCAGTAAGTAATAATTCTAATCTAAAGAATTTCTACAGTAGAATTGATAATAACTTTATGCGTCAACAACCTTGTCTCACATTCTTCGTGTTGCGTCTTATTCAGTGTATTGATGACTCAAATACGTTTTGTATAACAGAAAAAATGCAGTTTAATATTTAGAAATCACATAATTGATCATTCCTATGTTAGTCATTGAGTAGATTGTACTGTAGTAATCTACTAATAGCAGTAATATCATGGATACACTAGATGTACAACAACATCTGAAAAAGATTCACCCCAGTCTAGAAAATAATGTTTATGCTGCTAACAGACTGCCCATGTACACCCACTTACCAACGTATATACCTAGTCAGGTCATAAGTATTGTCACACAGTAAAAACTTTTTTTAGAATGCTGGCAACAAAAAAGTTTATTGAATTCGAATTGTTCATGAAAATAAAACTGTATACTTTTTAGAATTTTACTCATTTTTACATATGGAGTGGACGCTTAAAAAAGACCGTGTTGCAGTTGCGATTACGCGCCAATTAAATTTTTTGATATACTGAAAAATTTGAATATAACCAAAAGATTCGTTTATCGTACCATCAAACGATACAATGAAGACTCTAGTGTAGATGACAGGTCAAGAAGTGGTCGCCCTCGATTTGTTAGGACTCCAGCAGTGATAAAAGCTGTAAAGGTGCGAATTCAAAGAAATCCCAAACGTAAGCAGAAACTGTTGGCCCTTCAGATGGGGTTAAGCAGAACCACGGCGTTAAATGAAGACTTAGGGCTTCGGGCATATCGAAGAAAAACAGGACATCGTTTGAATGCTCGTCTAATGGATCTGAGACTGAAGAGATGCCGCGCTTTGGTGAAGCGGTACGCGGGAAAAAAATATCGGGAAATTCTTTTTTCGGATAAAAAAATTTTTACCGTAGAAGAGAGCTACAACAAACAAAATGATAAGGTGTACGCACACAGTAGTGAAGAAGCGAGCAACCGTATTCCGCGTGTCCAACGAGGTCATTTTCCATCCTCGCTCATGGTATGGTTGGGAGTTTCTTATTGGGGCACATTTTTACACACAGAGGTACATTTTTGTGGGAAAGGTTAAAAACGAATGCAGTTGTGTATCAAAATACAGTCCTGACGAACCTTGTGTAACCTGTTTCTCATACCATGTTCAATAACAGGCACTGGGTATTCCAACAAGATTCGGCGTCAGCTCATAGAGCGAAGAGCACACAAGACTTTTGACAGCTCCGTGGCTTAGTGGCTTAGCAATGAGTGGCTGCGCTTGGGGGTCGCGGGTTCGAATCCCGCACGGAACAAGTATTTGTACGACCTAAAAGTAATTGTTCCGAGTTTGGATGTTTGTCCTTATGAAATTTGTGTTTGTAAACTGCCCCCACGATACAGGAGAAAAACCTAGTGTGGAGGTAACGTTCTTTAAAAACAAAAAAAAAACTGGCTGGCGGCGCGTGAAATCGACTTCATCCGACACAAAGACCAGTCCAGATTCGAATCCGTTAGATTACAAGATATGGTAACACTTGGAGGAAAAGGCGTGCTCAAAGCCTCATCCCAATTTCGAGTCACTAAAGATATCTTTAATTAAGGCAGCCGCCGATATGACATGGACCTCGTTCGTGGTGAGATAGACGACTGGCCGCGCAGATTGAAGGCCTGTATTCAAAATTACGGAGGTCATTTTGAATAAACTATAGTGTCATAAGAATCTATGTTTTGTTAAGTTCATTTTGGTATATAAATGGTTACATAATGAATAAACTTGTTTCAATTATTTTACATTAAACATGTGATAGAATTTATGACCTGACTAGGTAATATGCAATTTGGGTACAGATGATAAACCAGGGTCACATTGGGTAGCTTTATATATCGATACGAATGACGTCGGTGAATATTTTGATTCATATGGACGGGCACCTGTACGAAATTGTAAAAGATGGAACTGGAATGTTGATAGGACTTCAGTTTGTGGCGAATATTGCTTAATGTATTTGCTATATAAGTTTCAGGGATGTTCAATGCATAGTTTTACGAGTATATTTACAGAGAACACATTGTACAACGATATGTTAGTGGATGAGATTTTTCGCTCCTATTTTATAGATAATAAGTAATAAGATTTTGTATTTTATAAATAAAAATTTTAACAAAATTAGGTAATGTGTTTAAAAGATGGAACTGGAATGTTGATAGGACTTCAGTTTGTGGCGAATATTGCTTAATGTATTTGCTATATAAGTTTCAGGGATGTTCAATGCATAGTTTTACGAGTATATTTACAGAGAACACATTGTACAACGATATGTTAGTGGATGAGATGTTTCGCTCCTATTTTATAGATAATAAGTAATAAGATTTTGTATTTTATAAATAAAAATTTTTACAAAATTAGGTAATGTGTTTTATTGATGATTCAGATTAGTGTTGTAGATAGGAACAAAGGAGTATAATACAATAGCATAAGCCGACCCACACGCTGACGAATAATAGATAATGACGGTAGTCAATCAACAATAGATAAGTAGATAAGGACAATGGAGCGCTAATGACGGTTGAGGCTCGCAGCGGATATCAATTAGATAAGAGTTAATTGATCTGCTCATCTCCGGAACCGTGCATCCTACGAAAAAAATGGACCGCAGATTCGTGATCAGAGCATGCCAAAACATTTTTTTTTTGTTTTTTTTTTTTTTTTTATTTTTTTTTAGGATCGTGAGTCGACGAACGTCGTACTTGTACCACTTCTGACAGTGCGCCAGAACTGGTACAACCTTTCTAGAAGTGCGCCAGAACTGGTACAACCTAACTACTGTTACCTACTTAGATAGTGAAGTAAATTTCAACTAAGTTTTGAAATAAAGTACTCAGTATTACTTCTGTATTTAAAATATTACTTAATTCTTTTTTGCTATAAGTATTTATTTAATAAAAAAATTGAATAATTGTATCTTTCATTATCCTAGATAATATTACACATATATTATTTTTAAATTGATTTAAAAATTTTTCGACTATTTTATTCTACAATTATATAATACAATACTAAACACAAAACAAAAATTTTAACAAGTGTTTACAAAAAAATATTCACGTAAACGGCGTTAAAATTCATCAATCACCTACAACGCGCTAACCCCGCCTGCGTATTACCGTCGGTGACTCTCGATTTTAGATAATTATTTCACGCAGGTAGCAAGAGTGACAGAGGCCTGCCGTAAACCACTACTTTATTCATCAATATTTTAGTAATTTTAAACGTTAGAAAAAAATACCTAAATATTTTTTGATACCCTTAACAAAATTGTGTGGTCAGACCCATTGGAAGTATTCCTGCGGGGACGGATCGGACGCCCTTTGAGATTTTCGTGAAATTCGTAAACATAGTCACAGTTTCGGAGTCCAAATATGAACCGTATACAAAGGTTCTGTATGCGCTCAAGTTTATCAAGCAACTCCAATAAATTTACTAAAAACATAAGAGCCGTTGTTCAGAATAAATAAAAACAAAAATATATGTAAATATTGCTTATATATATAATATTATTGCTTATATTTTATTTACAATTATATATATGTATATATATAATTGTAAATATATTATATATTTAATAAAAAAATTCTTTAAAATAATCTGCAATGTGCCTACGTCCGTAACAGTCAATATTTTTTTTTTATTGAATAAGGGTGACAAAGAAGCACACAGTCCACCTGATGGTAAGCGGATGCCGTGTCCCATAGACATCTACATTTTTCTTCAATTAAAAATCAAAATGCAGATGCGTTGCCAGCCCTGAAGACTGAGATGGAATGCCTCGCTTCTAGTAAAAAGGGTCTCCGGTTCTCTACACTCGCCATACGAAACACAGCAGCATTACGCTGCTATTTCAGGCTGGTATTCTGTGAGAGTGTGGTCCTACCCCGGTGGAGCCGACTTATTCGTGCTGCAACTACAATATAGCTGCAGCATGTCTCTACCACTTATAAACTAAAGTAACTGAACTGACTTTCAAAATTGTTTAAAAGTACAACCATTGGCCCCGTAAACATCAAGGACCCAATGGTTGTACTATAATGAAAAATAACAAAACCTACAAACCCTCTATATGGTACTTTAAAAAAAATCAAATGTATAAAAACAATCATTAATTTTAGGTCGGAATAAACCTGAATTAGCCAACGTAATGAATCAGAGTTAGTTAAAATCTGAAGGTAGCAACCTTCAAACATGGCCACGCGTGTTGTTTTTTTAATAAGTTATCGGGTAATATTTTCTGAAATCCATTTTTTTAAATCAATAAGCTATACTATCAGAATAAAAATATGTTAACACAGTTTTAGTTGTAACTGATTTAAGTCTTTCAATTTAAAATTCAACGTTCCAAACATTGTAGGAGTGTCAGAAATATCATAGTTTACCTTCCTTAATTATATTGTCAGGCAGATAGTTACGAAATATTTGAGTAAGCAAAAATAACAATTAAAGACACCAAAATCTTTTTTTTAGCAACCTCTTTAATCAGAGTGGCACAAAATTGGTTTTCTGTAACTTGATTTTCAATGAATAGCGAGTCCAAACTAACTTGCATGAGACATTGTAGACCGCAAGTACGTTTTTATTTTAGTTTAGAAAAAAACTGCGTTCGCTATTTGCAGCAGTCACCGATAGTGTTTGAAGAATACGCAGCGATACCTAGGTGTTGGGATATAACTTTTGAAGATTGTGCTCTCAGATAAAGTTTAATGTTTCGATAGGGGTTGCTTGACTGTCTTAAAGATAGTATTGCAGACCTAAAATTTCATCGCAACACAAATCTCCATTAATATCATATTTAAAGTTAACCGTTAACTTTTCTTGCAGTACAGAACAATATTGTATTAGATCTTCTTTATTTTGATTTCTTTTTGTGTTAAACAAGAAGTTCCACGTGGCAGTTCAGTTTCAAACTTTTTTTGGATCAGTTTTGGTTCATCACTAGCCTTTTTGTTCGGTCTACGTTTGATGCTTTATTTGAGTTGGTGGTTTGAAAAATACTAAAATAAAAATGCTAATTCAGGTGCTGTTACAATAACTTATTTAAAACTTGTTTGGTGAGTTTCTAAATAAGAACAACTTTTATTTAGCATTTCGGGAAAGTCGACGAAGTTGATTGTAGGTTACTTTGCTCAAAACATTAATTTGAATAAGAACGTCATACCAAACAAAAAGATAAACAATAAAACTAAAATATTTTTTAGTTCTGCTAGTGTGGTCGCTTCTTCTGATAATACAGCATCGCATTGTACGGTAACATTGGCTAAGGAAACCAAAGCATCATGCATTTCACATAATTCGCAACAAACCGCTTTTACGCTTTCAAATTGAGCTCCAATGAGTGTAGTTGCCACGTTTGGTTAATACCTATGCTGTATTTAATTGTTCTTTAGATTGATAGAGATTGTTATTAAAGTTAAATTAAGTGGTGAAGTAAAGCCGGAGCTGGTCGAGTAGTTTCGTTAAAGTAGTTTAAAATTTACGACCACCAAAAATTATATGGCTAGTATTTATTGTATAAAGTCAAGTAAAGAGTATTCATCATCATTACAACATAGTAAAAGTATACTGCTGAACACAAGCCTCCTCCGTAGAAAGCTTCATAGCCTTATATTTTTATAGTTACCTCGCTTGACGGGAGAAACCAACAGTTTTTGTTTTAAAACAAATATTGCTGTGATTAAGTAAGCGATTTAGCAGTCAGATTCTCCTGCGCCAGTTTTAGTTACTATATTTATAGAATGGACAAGGAACCAACCTGACTGACAATTATATGAAAAAACTCTAAAAGACGTAATTAAAAAATATATAATCTTCTCTGATCTACGCATACATTTTCCTGATTTAGGAGAATCCTCCGAGCGCATGTAGGCTGCATAAACAAGAATATAACTCATTCCGTGATATTCCAATCAATTCGGCAAACAATTAAAAATATTACCAACTTTGTACTATTTTTTAAAATTAAATTTGACGAACATTACTTAATTCCGATATAAGTTTCAAGTAATTCGTAAAACTGCTTGGCAAGTTGCTGATGCGTAGTAGTTGTAGTTATAATTTACGACTCGCAAATGATGCGATCCCAGAACTTAACGACACTTAAGTTATAAGGGTCCGCTTCTCGCAACCCTCAGAACTCAACGACTTAATGTTAATAGTTTTAGCAAAGGCAACACTAAGAGCGATGGTAATAGTTAGTAATACTTTTAAATTGCAAATATCTATATAATCTAAACAAACTACTCCAAATCAAATGAAATCAGAAATTACAACTACAAAGCAAACAAAAACACATTTGGTAGGTTGGAGCAACGATGAAGCACCCAGCTTTTTAGTTTCGCTTAACTGTATAATATTGTATATATATTGGAGACAGAGGGCAACAAATCAGTAGATAGGCAGCAGCGTCGTCCTAATACTACCTGCAAAAAAAAACTGCGTTTGCCCACCCACTTGGCAAGCGTAGCAACTATGGCAAATATCCCGCCTATGAGGCAATCTATAGTGGAAGCCTATGTTGAGCAGCGAACTTTAATAGGCTGCAACTGTGAAAGTTTGCTATATATAGTGGAGGTCTATATTCCACTGTCGGCCGCCGAATATATCAAAATCTCTTTAAATAATCACTATTTGTACAATAAGGGTGATAAACGAGCACGCAGTTCATCTGATAGTAAATGGACACTGTGGCCCATAGATACCAACATTTATCATCGATTACGATCGATCTTACGTAAATGCTATAAAGGTGTATAACAAAATACCCAACGACTTTAAAGAGTTACCTTTAACCATTTTTTAAAAAAAAAGTTGATACAATGGTTAAAAGAAAAATGTTTTACGACCTAAATGAATTTATGTCTTTTTGTGGAAAATAAATCCGAAGTCAGTAATATTGATATATATCTAATAATTAATTAATTACAAAAAAAAACTGAAAGTATGGACATTACCAATTAAGAACAATCATTACATAATGTGACATTTTAATTGAATTTCCACTTGTTTTTAAATTTATTTTGCATGTATACTTAATGGTTCAATTTAACTTAACTTGTTTTAAATTTTTTTTGCCATTTTATAAAATATTTACACAACATATAAAGTGGTAGAATGTAAATGGGACATTATACATAATTTAAGATCACACTTTATTGTACACATACATTCTGGCAAATAAATGAATTTGAATTAAGAATCAATATGGAGATGCACTGGCACCCCTGAGGACTAAGATGGAATGCCTCGTATCCAGTAAAAGGTGTCTCCTGTTCTCTACACTCACCATATGAAACACACCAGCATTAAGCTGCTATTTTACGATAGTATTCTGTGAGAGCGTAGTCCTTCCCCGGTCGAGCCGACTCTGTCGTGCTATAACCATAATATAGCTGCAGCATGGTTCTTTTACGTAAGATTAGTGATTAAATTAAAAACCATCTCAATTTTCATATTTTTGGTAGATTTTGCGTCCATTAAATAGGTAATACGTAGTTAATATACCTATTTAATGGACGCACCGCAATATCGCTGTCTGTCCTTATCTTACATAGTCTGTTTCACATCGGGAATTGTGTGTTTTTGACCTTGCGTGTGACCCTTAGGCGTCGTCCGACTCTGGACGAGCACATATTCTTACGAAATTTGTGGCTTTGAGTCCTGCATTTTTAATTGTTTTTGTGACCCATTCGAACTACTACTACTATTCATCGATTAAGAATCACTCAATAAAATTAAATGAAGATAAATCTTAAAAACCGATTTTAGGGTTTTCAAATTATTTTGTAAATCTTATTATTTAAACATAATATATAATCATATAATACAAGTTATTTACAATATTTAATTTATTAGCATCTAGTCTCAACGGAGACTAGCTATTTGCGCAGGATTATAGTAATATATATATATATATATATATATATATATATATATATATATATATATATATATATATATATATATTGAGTGATTGGCTTGTCTATCAAAGTACGGCATAAACCGCTAGACGTAAAAATATGAAATTCGTACAGTAGCTGCCATTTAAAAAGAAAGAATTTTGGAAATTTCTACCCCTTAGGGGTGAAATAAAGTTTTACAGTTTGTAATGTAATGTCAAGTAAAAAATAAACTCTTCTTTGTCCATATAACCTCGTGGCAGTAATCATATTTTAGGAGTTTATTACAATATTATACTGCAACAAAAACTTTATTGATCGTAGGCCTAAATGATTTTGCAAATCACATGTAGATTTAGTTATTAAAGTTTATGAATTTAGTCCATTCCTGTAGGTGGCTAGACAAACCTATATTTTACTAGATTCATGTTCGAAGTAAAATATAAAATAGAAAAACTTTTTGCATAATGAAATTAATTTTATATGTATTATAACAATATACATTATATGTTATAAGAAAAAATTAAAATTATAAGCACTATAATTTTTGTACATAAGAAAAATAGTTTTAAAAATATAATTACTCGAATAAATAGAAATAGATATTAATTTAGGTGAAGAGTAAAAAATTTAAATAAGCCTTATCGATAATAAAAAAACCTCACAGCGTGTTCCTTTATGTACATTGTACAAGAATAATGTTAATAGATAGTTGAAAGCTATTAATGAGAAAATTAATTGCACAGGATATATATAATATTATCTTGCGTCATGTAGTTGTAAATCGATTATAGAACTCCCATCCAATTTCACCGTGTCTTAATACCTATAATAGATTTTGCGGCTCTATTTTATTACATTTAAAGTAGTGACAGTAAATTAAATGTGAACAAAATGTAGTTTTTAACGAGATTTAAATATAATGTCATATTATGATGGCATGAAAATTGAAATTACTTATTATTTAAATTTTATATATTAAATGTTTACTACGATAGAATATACTTTACCAAGATTTTATCTTGGACTTTTCTGTGGCAGCCAGGTAACGCTACATTGTTCGCTGGAGTACACAGTAACAATAGTAAAGGAAAAGTCTGCAGTACTCGTATGTGAGTTGTGCGACAAACAGTCACAGTGCATACTTGATTTAGAACCGATTATTTTAAAGTAAACGATAATTTATGGATTAAATTTATTTATAATCATAATGCACTTGCTCACCGATACAAAGCTGTCGGTCGATGACTTTTCTTTCTCATCGGTTGTCAGTTCTTCGTGTTATATTGCCGAACTATAGTCACTTTAGCTTACTGAACCTTCAGCTATGTTGGTTCCACTGCGAATATCCTTATTTTAGATGTATCACGCGGAGAAATTCCGAGCATTCTCCTCTCCATAGCCCGTTAAGCGACCTTGACCTTCCTCATATGGCCAGCGGTGAGGGACCACGTCTCAGTTCCATATGTCATCACTGACAACACGTACAGGTAAGCGAAGTCAAAATTTAGGGCGACTGGTTGGAGTCAACCTGGAAAGAGATGCAGGCAGTCCATGGATGCAGGTGGCTCAGTACCATGCTTATTGGCATTCCTTGGGAGACGTTTATGTTCAGCAGTGGAGTTATGAAGACCCGTAATGATGATGATTAATTACATCGACTCAAGATTCGTTATGGCCGCTTAATAGCTCCTCTTCCGGTGCTTTCACAGTCCACTAACTAAATTCCCTGTTGGGGTTTACTACAATATCTTTTTTGTCTGAACATAATCTAACTTTACATTTGAATAATGATATGTAATAATTTAATTAAACAAAAAATGCATTTTACAGAATGTGAATATTAATTCGAAAGAAATATATGAATTACTTTGAATTTTATTAATAATATATAGTACAGTTAAATAATTCGAAGATATGCGAAGTTCGCCAACACGCATTGTTGCAGCACGGCGGACATTTCTTTGCCCTAAAACCCTCTTAGAAACGGGAGGAGGTTTGTGCAGTGCCGTGCAATGTATATAGGCTGTAACTTTAACTTTTAATTAAACAATTTATTATAACATGTATTGTTACATAATTATACTTCAAATTTAGAACCAAAATTTGTTAGCGATGTTATAAATCGTTCGTCCTCAGAGTTGACAATGCACCTGTAGAATTATTTTTCTTTGTTAAGTTTGCATGCAGATGTTTAAGGCTACAGTGACTATTGATAATTAGGTGACATAGGACGTATTGAACATGAAGTTTGTAAACTTGTGACTCGTGGTACGGGTATAGTTTTAACGAGGCATATAGAGTTTAACTGGATCATCTTAGCTTATAAAATATTTAAAAAATGCCTTACTTTGATCAATCAACATCAAAACAACACTTACTGCTGAACGAAAACCTCGTTTAAGGCCGTTAGCACTTAGATATTGCGTGTTTTTCCAAATGAAGTAGAAATAAAAATATTACTTGATTTATTTTTTGATTGAATAGTTTTTTTTTTAGATTAAGCACATCTCGCTTCGGTTTTACAACTTAAATAGTCAATGATTAATAAAATCTATTTCTGATGTACACTTTTGCGTTGCAATTACGAATTGTAGCATGTCTAAAGCAATTTATTTAGTTTTTTCGTATGCTAAGGAAGATATTTTAATTCTTAACACAATTCGTTGTAACTATTATACATATTAAAATTAAACAATATTATCATAAACATAATATAAGTAAAAATCTTTTTTTTAATATATGAAATCAGGAAACGTGGTTTTTGGGATGACATACTGTTCTAAATTTCAATGTATTGACGGTCTGAGTAAGGTACATACAATAAGCACATTCTTCCACAACATCGATACAAAAGTAAAATACGAGTACAGTGTTCATAATTTAGGCGGCTTGCTATTGCTTAGTTTCAGTAAGCAATATTATTACCAATTTATTTTTTTATAATAACTTTCAAAAACTATAACATATGATGTAATTTTCAAAAACGCACAATTCGAAATTAAAATAATGGTAATTTTGTTTTTTGCGCCTGTATTGAATATAATAGACGACACTTAGTGAATAAATTAAGTTGTTTTCTCTGACTGTAAGTTGTGACATATTTTAATTAATTATTTTATTTATTTTGATGAATTTTTGTTGATTAGTTAACTAATAAAGCGAAAGATAAAGCTCAAACAACTATTATAATTTTATAGGTTAAGAGAATCGCCATATATTTTTTTTTTGTATTTAATAATAGTGTCACATAATTTAATTTTACAATAAAACTGCATTTATCTTTAATATTATAAAATGATAATATCATCTCTTTTGCAACAGTAGTTTTGTATCATGGTTATATCGATCTATTACTTCTTGACTTGCAGTGTGACACAAGATATATTGTTAAGAATTTTGTACACAAATATTTAGAAAGGATTATAAATTTTCAAGTTTAGACTGCAGAAATAATACTAATCATATGATGTTCATTCCGTGGGTGGTAAAATGCGACTATCGGATGTGCCAATAAGTTTTTATGGGTTTCGAGAGATGACGGGACAACTACTTCGTTGGGGAACAGCTTAAAAGTAGTCGTCAAAATTCAGGCAAAAACATTAAAAAACAAAAACATTTTATTTGTTGAATTCAGGTTTCTGACTCTATTTGATATTTGTGATATTGTATACTTATTACACAAGTCTTGACCATGTGGTGGCGGTTGAAGAGAATCCATAACCTCAAATGTGTTATGACGAAGATGTTGAAGTGATGTAAGAGGTAATGGAAAATATGGTGAAGATATTATGGCTTCCGATACATGGCGCTGTAACTATGCTACTAATAATGCTAGACCTAACGTACCAAACCGTCAAGAAGCGTCAAAAGTTGGTGTCTAGTGTGAAATCAATGTGGAATCAACTACCATCAGAGATTTTTCCGGATCGATACGACTTAGGGACCTTCAAGAAAAGAGCCTATTCCTTTTTAAAAGGCCAGCAACGTATCTGCAATCCCCTGGTGTCAGCTGTTTATGGGCGGCGGTAGTCACTCACCGTCAGGTAATCCATATGCTCGTTTGCTATAAAAAATGGCTAAAGTGTAACGTTTATGTCACACCTATGCCGGTAGTTGTTGGGAGCGTAGTACACGCTCGATATTGTTGACGAATATGTTTCCCAAAATTTAATTTACAAGTAGTAAATTATTCTCTTTCTGATTGAGCTGACCGTAGAATAAAAGCGTTTGGATTTTAATAATCGAATATAAATCAAGTGTTAATAAAATTTTGACGCGATAAACTGTAAGCTTAAAAGCAAACACCCGTTTCCATATGCAAATAGCAACAATAACAAATAAATTCAGTTATTTATATATTCAACAAAATTAAAGCGTTATCATGTTCAGAAAATGAATGTATACTAATATGGGCAAAATTATTCCTTTTTGGTATGATGTATGTGTAAGGCTAGGTTAGATTAGTCTGGGTTTCTCAGAGTTCGTCCTAGTTTGGAGGGGGTTCACATAAAAAGGTCCGTGGGGAACATGATTAATTGAATGTTAGTCCATAAATTTTAAAACAGGCTTTCCAGATATTTGTCACCTCTGAAAGAAAGACATTGTAGTAAAATTGGTAAATGATAAAAATAATAAGACTTAGTTTTAAATAAGTAAATGACATTAATTTGTTGATTTTATTCTAATAAATGACATGTAGTTTATAGTAACTATAAAGTATCTTATATTTTATAGTTACTCAGCCTTACTGATTAAATTTTAAGAATATTTAATAATTTATTTATAATTTATTATAGGATTAATTTTGGTTCTGGCTTAAACGGAATAGTACAGACTGATATCTTAAGCCATTTCTTTTTAATTTTCTGGCATATCCCATAACTGCCTCTTATGACATCCAAAGTACGAAATAGGGAAAAAGAATTTTCTTACGCCATCAATTAGTGAAATATCTAGACATAAAACCACAAAAAAGTAAAAACACGTGTGGAAGGCGGCAGAGTAAAAGGTGCGAGTCATCCGGTTGGAAGGAACCCTGACCAAAACCTTGCAAAAATGCGTTTTTCAGAGACTATTATCTCATTAGTTATGAGAAATAAGCTACATCTAAAAGCACATTATTAATTTTCGACATCCTATCATTACATTCCACGTTTTTAATTTGTGTTTATGTGTTATGAATACATTTAAAATCTACTTTTAAAAATGACTAAAATTATTGAAATACATGCATCTGTTGCTAAAGGCAACGCTCTAATCATTTGAGGATTACACTAATGGATAGATAATTTAAAAATCTATATTCTACATGTTTTATTTAATTTCTTAAGTTTACTTATCTTTTTTAATTGAAATAATTCCAAATATTCGGGCGTATTTTTACGCGATATATTGTAGCGAGAGCGCGTGGATTGTATGGGATCGAACGCTCAAGGTCTTTCATTAGGGGAAACGTCTTAAGGCAAATCCTTGCTAAAACTGAAGAGGCTAATTTCCAGCAATGGACCTCTACGCGCCGATGAAAGGAAGAAAAAGAATTAGGTGGGGTAAAATAAGTTTTAAATTTCGTTTGCTTAGTTTATGTCGATTTCATCAAGTTTCGCTAAATAACTGCAAACAAGGTGAAAAAATCAAGCACAAGTGCGGCATAAAATATAAGATGAAAGTTTAATTTTATATCAAGTAAATGTTGCAATCCTTATTTTAGACTTATAATTTTAGAATGATTATCAAATGAATATTTTCTTGCCAGTAGTTTTTTTTTTTTTTTTTGTAATAGCGCTGTCTACTTTATTCTTTAGGTAAAATCATTTTATCGAACAAAACTTGATTGACTATCAAAGTGATACATAATATAGGCGCTAGATGGCATAAACACGTAATATAAATTGGTAAGCTATGAAATCGTGGATTGATGAATTGGATGTAATAATTTTATTTAATAGAATTAATTATATGTATTTAATAAATTTGTTGTTTTTTAACAGTTAATTTTTACAGTTAAAGTTTATAAAAACCGTCTTTATAGCACTGCACAAAGAGGAGACCGAAATAATAGGAAACACTATTTAAAACAAAATACTAGTAATGCTATCAACGTTACTAAAATCCCCTCAAACGCTATTGGTGAATCTAAAAATAAAAAATACATGTGATTCAAACCCACATCCTTTCGAGTTCGGGGACCGCAAAGTGCCATTAAGCTACTATCGCATATTAAACTGTATTCCATCTCATTTTCTCGCAGGCTAATCCTATAGATGTATACGTTTATCTGTTCGTACCGTGTTATATATCTGAGCTCAATATCGCGTAAGCTCAGATCGCCGGCGCAGTGATATTAATATATAGTACTTTTATTTCATTATTCATAAATTCATTAAAAATAATGCTAGGGATTCAAAAAGTAAAAATAGTATTCTGTACACAAATGTTAATAATTCTGTACATAAAATGTTGTAGTAGAACTTTGGAGATATTAGAGCTTATTTTAAAGCCTTTTTGGTCGATATTTGCATTAGGTCTAGCTTTATTTTTCTTTATTTAAAAAGCATGTAACAAAATGTATATTATAAGCTATTCGTATTTGCAATAATATTACAAATATCCTTTAAGTTATAATAGTAGAATACATTTTATTTTACAATTTTTGTTGTTCTATATATTATATAGACGTTTGGCATGGAAAACACACCACTGTATGGTCAGCGATGTGTTTCCCCTGTCATCGAGAGTCGAGTTGGACGCAAAGAGATAGCCTAACAGATCGGCTTTCTCCTTTGCGGCAGGGCGCAGTGAGTAGTTCTCTCTGTCCCTTAGGTATATATGTCTTGCTTAATCCATTGCTAAAGAACGTTTTAAATGATATGGTAACCGGCATATAACTTGAAAAGTTTACTTATACTCGTTATACTTACCATATTTGACTGGTGAGAGTGGGTTCGGTATATTCGAATGGATAAATTGTGTTTTGTCTGTCACATAGTAGCCTTACCAGCACCAGCTCTCTTTTGGCCTCTATTTGGGAAAGAACAATTTCCTCTTCTATTCCTAACATCATGGGCAACTCTATAGAAATATACTTCCTTCTTATATCTATGGACATATACCTCTCACATATTTAATTTTTAAAATATTTCAAAGTATATGTACTTATAAATAAATAGAACTGTATCGTTAAGAATAACTTTTCTAAAGCAAGATTTCTAGCAGCAGAAAAATACAACAACTGAAAGCCAAAGGAAAGTGCGAAGAATAACAAATGTAAAATTTAGTATGCGCTTTTGATATTGTAGAAGTTTATTGTTGCCAGAGTAGCAAAAGTCAAACAATTAACTTTGGCGTTCTGTTAGCTACATAATACGATTTCATGAATAAACATGAAAAGAGGCAATCTTGTACTAAACAAAACTGTATAATTATTTTCAACAAATCGCTCGCTAATATTTATATCGAAATAACGATATAAATGGTTAGACCTAAATGAAATGACGATATGGTGAGATGCAGGAAGTAAATGGATGCAAGACCGTTCTTGGTGGCATGCCTTGTGGGAGGCCTTTGTTCAGCAGTGGACTTATGATAAGCTGCAATGTGGTGATGATAATTAACGATATAAATATCAGACATACTCGTTAAATGTTTGTAATGAAATACGATTTAGTAAAAAATATTGCCCTTTTGAACCGCAATCTTACGTTATGTGTATGTGTACATGCACCCGGCCAAAGATGGAAGAGTTTTACAGATGTTTTTATGACTGTTTTTTCGTTAAACCATTAAATAGGTGGTGTCTACCAAACAACGTGGTCAGCGATGAAGAAAAGAATCGTGAGGAGACTAGCATGTCTGGGGAATAAAAAAAAGAATAAAGTAAGCACGTATAAAGTAGGGACATGTAAAGTAGGGATTTGAAGTAGGGATTTTTTATAGGATAGGGTGACATACGAGCACACTGTCCACCTGACGGTAAGTGGTTGCTGTGGCCCATAGACATCTATCATCGATTACGAATCAAAATGCAGATGCGTTGTCACCCATGAGGGCTAAGATGGAATGCCTCGTTTCAAGTAAAAAGGGTCTCCGGTTCCCTATACTCACCATACAAAACACAGCAGCATTAAGCTACTATTTTACGCTGGTATTCTGTGAAAGCATGGTCCTTCCCCGTCAAGCTGACCTATTTGTGCTACAACTATACTACCAATATAACTGTAGCATGGTTCTACCACGTACAAAATGTGAAACTGCTCCTGTGTGCTCAGTTAGTAAGACGTATGTAAGCTGTAACTTTACTTTTTGAAGTGAAAATTTCGGCTCCACTTAGCAACAACAAGCGCACGAGAGACGCTGACGCACTGTCGTGTATACTCGGCTGCAGTCGTCATCTGTCTGAGCAAGAGTGAATCGCTACAGTAATTACGTTTTATTAGAATAGAATAGAATCATTTTTATTCATAGATAACATGTAATTCTTATTGAATGTAATTTTTTACTTTTACCACGGGTTCGGAAAAATCCTCTGTCCTGAGTAGAACAAGCAAGAAAGCCAGCGAGACTTTTTTTTAAATAAAATAATTAACACTAAATTATTTTATACAATTACTTAAAGTTATAGACTATATACGTCCCACAGTTGGGCACAGGCCTCCGCTCATTTCTGACAGGGTTTTAGTGCAAGAAAGTGTCCGCTGCGCTTCTTTAGACCGATTGATGACGTAAAATCTATCCAGACTCTATAAAAAAACATATACACGTTGCACATACTGTGACCACAGCATACTATGTATGTAATTACTCTAAGCCAGTATAGCGATTACAGGAAAATGTCACAAGGAATATATGTTAATTGACATTAACATATTACTTGAAAATTTATATCCCACAGCCGAGATGAAATGTGGCTGAAGTTGTAGATTTACTACAACTTCAGACACATTTCAGAAGGTCCGAATTGAACTTAATTTAGTCTCATAGTGCATGCTCTGATTGCAAGCCTGATATCACCAACGTTGTTTCGTCTTTATATCAATGATATGTTGCAAACTGGTAATATGCTTTATACACTAGCCGTGCCAATATTTCTCGGGAAAACGTCGCCGAGTACTGGAAAAAGCTTGTGTCTAAAGTCGAGACTCTGTTATACAAAGTATTCGTAAAGCTACGAAGTCATTTGAAAATTGACTTCGTAGCGTAAGAAATTATCTTTTTCGGAAAAGGATTTATGTTTCGGATTAATGTTTCTTTTTGAAATATTAGTTATATTTTATATTAGTGGGCTCTTGCAAAAAAACGCCAAATTTCAAGGCTTCCTCCCTGAAATTGTATGTTTTTCGTTCGTTGCTTGAAATAATAATTACTTGTACATAGGATTTTTGTTGGCGTATATATTGCTATATATGTATATATTATTAGAAATCAAAATCGAGCGCTATAGGAGAAGATAATCCATCACTTCATTCCTTCCTTTGGTATCGTAAGAGGCAACTACGCGGAAAATTCCAGGAAGCTCTCATGACTTTGAAAGGATGGTATAATCATCTCGTTTATCATTACAGCAAAAGTGCACTGCTAAACATATGCCTCTCTACTTACAGCAATCAAAATTGACGGTTTATTAAATAAAATTTGCTTTTGAAATAATATTTATTTATTTAAAAGCTTTATTATTCTAACCATAAAGGTTACAAAGGGCGGACTTAATGCCAGTTAGTTATGATTCCCCTGGTGTTGTGGTTGTTCATGGGCACCAATAGTTACTTACCATTAAGTGAGCCGCATGCTCGTTTGAGGGGCAAACGAGCTATTTCTATTTTTTCTATAAAAAAGCAGTTATGACGACGGTCTTTTGACCTAGAACCTAGGTGTCTGAAATCGGTGAGCCTTAATTTGGAATCATATCTGATCTGGCATTACATACATATACCCGATCTTTTCGAAACATTACATTAAGTTCGGGTAACTCTTATATGATAAGTGGATATCCTTTGTATTTGCAACAATATATTATGAAGCAGTCGTGACTTTGTTGTCAACTTTACAAGTTACTTCGATACAAAGGTAATCTACTCACATATCTACTCACAGTCATAAAGTTATCTTGTCGACGAGAATTCTCGTCTATCGAATATATTAGCCAACCAGCATTTATGTCGTATTATTAATAGCTTTTTTTAGATAAAATATAGGTGACAAACGAGCACACAGTAAACATGATGGTAAGTAAATACTGTTACCAATAGACATCTACATTTATCCTTGATTCAGAATCAGAATGCAGATGCGTTGAAACTAGTGAAACGAAACTGCGTTGTGATTGTGGTAATGTGAAATATACTTTATTTTACACTAAAACTAGAAATAAAAATAAGTGAAAAGAGCAACAAATTATTTAAAGGTAAAATTGGTGTCATTTTCACTTAGCAGCGATTTCTACCAGGTAACCACTTTGCGGAGGATATAACGACCTTTGAGAAAGGGTAAAGGTCTACGTAAATTGTTATAAAATACGATAAATACATACATAATATAATAAACAATTATATTTTAAATAAAATGTAGAAATACATATACAAAGCAGAAAGGGAAACAAGTATGTGAAATAAAAGCCACTTTACACATTTCTTATGTGCAGTGGTACGGAGTTCAAGATCCGAACAGCTTCAATAGAAAAAGATTTAGATAAGGAAGTATGATAAGATTTTTATTAGAACGAAGAGAGCGACGGTGAGTGTCACCAATAAACTCAACAGGGGAAGTGGGATTGTATATATTACAGTATAAAAGAGCAAAAAATTGTCAATATTCCTGCAAAGATGGATCGGAAGCCACTTGAGTATAATGATCATTACTTATTAGTTGTACGCCTGGAAGAGCATATGCTGTAAAGGACAAACAAGGCTTGAACCGGGATTTGAAGATCAAAATAGCATTTACGTTTTTTATTGAATGACAAAACATGTCTGGATAACGTGTCTGGATACTCTGGACATTAATATGGTCAATGTTGTAATTTTTCAATACATCTGATAAGTGTCAATATAATTTTTGATTAAGCGAAAGAAGACTGTAGAAACTATTACTACTATGGAGTCTATTAGAGAATGAAGTTGAAAAAAGTTAGCTGTTTAGGCTTATACGAGTATCGTGAAAGGACATATTGTATGTAAAATCTGAAAAAACAAAATATAAAATACATAAATAAATAAAAATTGGTGTAAATAAAAAAACAGGTCCTAATACCCATCAGCAACAGAAAGCGATCACTATATAAGTATATAAATATTGCGCTTACACTTACTATTTTATTAAATTAACAGAACGGAACATTTAAATAACAGAACTCAAAAAGTCGTTTTCAATGATAAAGGTTCCTCTGGATCGATATTATCAATGGGCGTTCCTCGTCGTTGTTGTCCTCTGCAGGGCATAAATGCCGTGCAGGTCTCGGGCCTCGGGGTGTACCCCTTTGCCCGGATGTTCCTCACGGCACACTACAATGTGCCGGTCCTGGGCGCCTCGATGTAAGAGGCGTTGCTTATAGCGACTATTGTCGCAGTCGGTAAATTTGTAGTAAAGGATGGTTATCTAAAAAAAATTGTGTTTAATAACACAATTTGTCAAAGTTGGCCTTTCTGCGGCATTGAGGGGTTTACTCGGACTCCCTAATCTATATAGGGAGGAGTTCTCTTGGATAAGGTCGCCCGTCCGGCGGCCTTGCATGCAACGGCGCGAAGCCGTTGAGGTGTTCGTGTGGCCCGTTGTCGGCGCGGTCAAACATACCGCGCGCCAGCCGGACCACGAAATCATGTAGGCTCTCCATCTTGAGGTTGGCCGCTATGACGTCATTACGGACGTAGCGACCCGCACCGACTATGGTTCGTAATGACAAACTCTGCTGGGCCTGAAGTCGCCGCTTCTGATGATCGCTCAGGAGTGCATACCAGGCCGGAGTAGCGTATGTTAGCAGGGGTCTTATATATGTTTTATAAATAGTTAACTTCGACTTTGTCGGTAACTTGGATGTCAGGACAGGGCAGAGCATTGCCCGCGCACATCGAGCTTTGCGTATAGCAGAGTCGACGTGCGCTGTCATATGCAACATCCTGTCAATCCGACATCCAAGGTAGGTCACGGCCTTCTCATATGCGATCTCCTGGCCTCCGAGGGTTAGTGGTGGTGGTAAATTTCTGTAGCGACGAGTGAGTAGAGCGGTCGTCTTGCTAACATTGACGGCCATCCTCCACTCATCCAGCCATGGTGGCAGCAGGTCCAGCAGACGTTGCATCCTGGCAGCTGCAATATGGGCTCTTCTGGACGACGTGAAGTATGCGCTGTCATCCGCAAAGAGCGCTAGCTCGACGTCGTCCTCCCATTCATGCAAGTGTCCTGCCAGGGTAGGGATGTCATTAGTGTATGCCGCGTACAGGGCTGGAGACAGACAGCTGCCCTGTGGCACACCAGCTGTTATGGTCTTTATTGCGGACACGGCGTCCTCTACGCAGACGTAGAACTTCCTGCCTTCCAGGAAAGACGCCACTAGCCGCAATATAGCAGGAGGGATACTTGTTTGTACATCTAACTTGTAGAGTAATCCTGTGTGCCACACCCGGTCGAACGCCTTCTCGATATCGAGAAAGACGCCCAACGATATGCGGCCACGGTTGTGTTCGGCCGCAAGCAGGTGCAGCACTCTGGTCAGCTGTGTTGCTGTTGAGTGACCCCTCCTGAATCCATGTTGCTCCGCCCGAAGTTGGATGCACGGGCGGAGACGTCTTAACAGTAATCTTTCGCACAGTTTAGCTATATGCGGTAGCAGCGTGATCGGCCTGTAATTGGCAGCTCTACGCCTGTCCTTCCCGGGTTTCGGCAAGACGATAACTTTGCCTTTCTTCCAGTCCTCCGGGAAGTGGGATGTCCGCAATATGCCGTTGTAGAGCCGACCTATCTCTACAAGGACTCTATTGGGCAGCTGTCGTAGTGCAGCGTTGGTAATCCCGTCGTGCCCCGGCGCCTTTCTCGGTTGCAGGCGGGTTACTGTCCTCCGCAGTTCGGCGGGGGATATAAACCACTCTCCTGCAAGCGGTGGCGCGGGCGACGACAGGAGCTCCTGCACGCGGCTCTCCTTCCGGGTATGGATTTCCATGAACTCCGCACTTGCTGGGTTCGGCATAAACTGCTCCTCGAAGTGCTCAGCTAGGATATCCGCTCTGCCCTTGGCATCGTAACATTGAATGCCCGCGTTGTTAGTCAGCGGGCAAACAGGTGGTCGTGTTTTCGTTAACTGTCGGTTCAATGTATAGAGCGACGCATGTTGTTCGTCTGCCTTCCATATGCGCCGCTCCCAGGCCTCTCCTCTGTGGGCCTGTATTGCAACCGACAGTTCGTCTGTTAAGGTGTTAAGTTTTCTTTTTACTCTAGGGCAGCGAGTACGCGCCCAGAGCTTCCTCAGCGCTTTTTATGGTTTAGCTGCACGCGTATCTTTAGCGGCAGCTCCTCTTTTCTTCCCGTGAGAGGGACGATCGTAGAGGCCGCGTTGAGGGCCTCCTTGATGCACGTGGATATTCTAGTTGCAGCGGCCTCTACGTCGTCCGCTGAGTTGATCGGTGTATGGACTGGAGGCCTCTCCTGCAGGTGTTGATGGTAGAGCCTCCAGTCGATCTTGGTCTTGACGGCTCTGGGCGGTGACGTCACTGCCTTAGTGCCAAGGGTTATCAGAATCGGGAGGTGCTGTGTATTCAGGTCATACAGCACTTCTACCACTACTGGATAGTTGACGTTCCTAGTGAGCACGATGTCTAATACATCCGGACGCTTCCTAGGGTCGCTAGGAATATGCGTCGGTTCCTCGGGACCTAGAACGTCATAGTCTTGGTGTTCTGCGTCATCATAAAGTTCACGACCCGGCGGGTTGATCACTCTGGACCCCCACGCCGGGTGTTTGGCGTTCAGGTCCCCGGCGATGATGGTGGGTGTTGTACCTTCCATTACCGTCCGGATGTCTGAGGAGTGAAATGGAGTCCCTGGCGGGCGGTATGCTGCAAAAATCCTTAGTTCCTCGCCCGCCGCCTCCACTTTAATGCCGATTGAACGCATCGTCTGGAAGTCTGGCAGTTCCAGCTCCTGGTGGACGATGTCTCTCCTCACCAGGATCGCTGTCCCTCTGTAAGCGACCCCTTGGGGATCGACCTCGTCCCTCCTATAGATGGTATAATTGGGCAGCTTTAGATGCGTTGATGGTCGTAATTGGTTTCACCCAGCAAGATCACCTGGATGTCCTGTTGCTGGGTGAGAGTGCGGAGTTCATGAATCCTTTGACGAATCCCGTCCGGATTCCAGTATAGCAGGCGCAGGTTACTGTCCTCCATAGTGCCTTGCCAATAGGGATGCCAGCGCCTTCATTACGGCGGTAACTGGATCAGTCCCGGCCCTAATGTCGGCCAGGACTTGCGTTCCGACTTCGATGGCTATGCCTACCAATCTGTGGATAGCATCAGCCGTCTCGAAGTCGGAAGTTGGTGGTCTGCGTTCTACACTACGCTTTTGTGAAGGCACTGGTCTCGGGGCATTGGTTGAGGTCTTCCTTTGCGCAGAGCGCGCTCTATGTGTGGAGCGGGCTCTGCTTTCCGGTAGGGCCCTTTCAGGTGCTCTACTTACTGTACTCGGCGCTGCTGGTTTTGCAGCCACCTGCGCCTGCGAGGCTATCGGTCCTATGGTTGTAGGGGTAGAGGTAGTCACTACCTGAGGAGGAGGCTGTTCTGTTCTCCTGCTCCGATTCCTCCGCCTCTTCCTTTGTGAGGGTTGCCTCTCTATGGCGTCGTTGGCAGGAGGTCGGAGAGTCGCCCCCGGTGGTTGCCCTCTGCTCTGTGGGGGCCACCGTTTCTATTGGTACTGATGGGGGTGGATGGGGGGGGCTGGTTGTCTACCCTTCCCTCTAGTGATGGTAGCCCACCCATCCTCCTGTATGGTAACTGTCTTGGGGCGACTCTGGGGGATCCTCTTGGGGTTCTCCGGGAGTAGCCCAGGTAGAACGATCCCCTGCTTCCTAGCGATCCTCCTCAGGACCGGGCAGCGGCGATCGTTGGCCGTATGGTTCTTGGCGCAGTTTGCGCACTTTGGTTCTTCCTCTCTACCCCTTGGGCAAAGGCTGGCAATATGCTCTCCAGCACAGCGAACGCATTTCACTGGCCTGAAGCAGTTTGATGAGGCATGTCCGAAAGCCTGGCAACGGTGGCATTGTGGTGGCCCCGTTTTCCTTTGCCAGGCTTCAATGACTACTCCTCTCATGTAGAGGAGTTCGTCTATGTTGTAGAGATCTTGTAGCCGCTCCAGGCTCAGATGCTCCAGCTGTGCGTAGTAGAGGCAACCCGGTCTGCCTCTACGTGGTGGTATGGCCTTAACGTACTGTATCGGGAAGCCTTTAGCCCGGATAGCCTCCTCGATCATCTTGGGATCGGTGCCCACTGGTAACCCCCGGATGCCCACCTTAGTGGGCTTCTCTTCTGCCGGGGTATAACAGTACCACGACATGGTTTTATCCTTCTCGGAGAGCTCGACCATGTACTTCTGGATGGTACGGAACTCATCCGGGCTCTGTGGAGAGAATCTAACTCCCTTCCCGAATGGACGGGCATTAGGTGGATGGCCCAACTTCTCATTGAGGACCTTGAAATGCCTCGTCCAATCTGGGAGGCATTCTGCAACAATCGGCGGATATCTAGATTTCTCCTTGACCTTCTCTGTCTTTTGAGTCTCCCTCCGCCGATTGCGGTCGTGGTACTGCAGGGGCCGCAGCCATTTGGGCATAGCTCGTCGACGGCCGCTGTCCATCGTCGTGAGCTAGTCCGGACGGGTTGGTAGTTTGGACCGGTGATGATTTTCCGGCTGATGCAGCTAGGGTTGCATACGTTGTTGAGTCCCAGCTGTAGGACTCCTCACCTCCTTGTTCGAATTGGATCGAGTCGTGGCTACGACGGTCCGGTGAGATGGGTGGTGGTGATGGCGACTTAGGAGGTGAGGTGTGAACCTTCTTCCTAGTCGTTGCTTGGGGCTCTTCATCTTCTGATGATGTCGGCGAGTCGGATGAGTTACCGATGCACTGCCTCTTTTCATGGAGGGAGGCTTCGGTCTCTGGTGGCGTGTGCCTTCGTGGCGTCTTCATGGCCCGCTGAGGCTGAGAGGGCAGCGGTTCACGCCCAGTCGTACACTCAGGTACGATGGGCGAGAGTGCAACCCTAGGTGCGGACTCCTTTCCCGGCGACGAAGGTTTCCGGGTGGGTATTTGGGAGTAGGATGAGACAACTCTCATCCTCTCCGGGTTAAAAATGTCCCTATAGGCGATGGGTCTATCCAAAACGCCTGGTCGATCCGGTGGTTTTCTTACTCTCGGAGGAGGTTCCCCCTTATCGTTCCCTGACATCCTAACCTACCAGTCAGAGTCAGCGGTAATCTGATTAAGGCCCTATCTAATTTCCAAACGATCGGCAGCAGGTTGATGCGCGACGCGGATGGTGGTGATAATAATATAGAGACTTCTACACTATGGGCACTGCCTACCCCTTTCACAACGAAAGGGTTGGGGGAAGTGCAAAGGTGGCACTTTAATGCGCGACTAGGCACAGAATGCACGAAACGCATAAAGTGCCAAGAATCACCTAGGGGCCGGTGACCTCGACGCCTCACGGAATCACGGGACTCGACGTTCGGCGGAGTATGTCGTACCGGCGGTTAATTGCAGCCCTGTATACTGCAAGTAACGCACACCTAGGAGATCGTTGGGCGTTCCTCGGCCTTTCGTGGCCCATTCCTGTTCTTAATCTTACCTTGTAGGGGACAATCACGATATAGTATTGTACGAGCATGTAATGCAACGTACAATTGTTAAGTCATCGTTTCACAACTTGACCTATTTTACGTATTTTAAAATCAGTTCGCCTATATCCATCAAGTAGCGACGCGTAATAATTATCAGTAGTTCTAGCCTTTTAATTTGTATACTTATCCACAATATATTTTATCAAACTTTAGTCTTGTATCAAATCAAGCGTTATCAGTTTATCATCCCTTAGTGTTGGTACTACCCCGAACAAGTATTATTTGCTGATGATACATCTATAATTATCAAATTCAAACAGCAGTCAATTAATTTTGACAATGTAAATAATGCTTTATCGGAATTAGTACGTTTGTTTAACGCCAACAATTTGCTCTTAAACGACAATAAGACAAAATTTATTAAATTTACAATACGTATATACGTAATACGTAATACGTAATGTTAAACATTCGAATAATGTTGTGTTGAAAAATGTGCTCTAAATGGGGAGGAGTTGAGTTCTGTGGATACCACTTTCTTTGTATTATTATTGACGCCATGCTTCAATGAGCCCCCATAAATTAGCAAGCAAGCAGTCTCACCAATGTTGAGACATATAGATTGGTTTAGTTACTTTCATAGCGTCTTATGGTGTTTTTCTATAGGATAATGCGGCTGACATTGAAGCCATATTGCTTTACAAAAGAGAGAGCTGTACGGGCAATTTACAACTTAAATTGTAAAGAATCCCTTATAGAAAAAAATAAAAAAATTAACATATTATCTTTGGCATCGCAATATATTTATGTAAATGTAAGTACACAAAAACATAAATAGCTTTGATAAGAATAAAAATGTTCATACTTTAAATACTAGGAGCAAAAATAAGCTTGTAATACCAGTTACTAGACTCCACAGAAGTTCTTTTATGGGGCAATGTATACACTTTTACTACAAAATCCCATAAAATGTACAAAATTTGTGAATAAAAAGTTTAAATATTTTATTAAGTAAAAATTGTACAAAAAGGGTTATTATAATATTAAAGAATACATAAATGAAAATAACCTCTAGGAATGGGGTGATCGCCACCATGCTGGTAAAAATATAGTATCGTGCCAAGACCGCTTGCTGCATTTCTTGAATGACTACTTAGACTTTAGGCGAGAAAAAAACCAGCCCTATTATAACCAGCAGTCACGACCAGCCGCGGATAGAATTGCCTTAGGAACTTCACCGTACGTGAACACCACGGACCGATAGTCTCTACAGCATATTATTTTAAAGCATTCTACGAACGTTTATGTTAGTAGAATGCTAGTACTGGTCAAAGAAAGTAAAGTAGCTTACGAAATATAATAAAAAATACAGGAATTTATGTAAAAAGTGAGACATTCTGTGGTCATTATCTACCTGCCAAGCAGGACAATTAAGGAAAATTATGCCTACGACGGAAGAAGCTCATATTTAGTGATGCACTTTAACGGATTGATAAAGAAGAAGGAGAATTTAGAAATTTGACAGTTAAGAAAAATAACACAAAATAAAGTCCAAATGAGAATACTCATTTCCAATACATTATTGTAATACCGATTTGCAGGAATGTCTTCTCGTAAACGTGATGTAAAAGGTTCTAACAGACAGTTTTGTTTTAAATTATGGATGGATAGATAAAAACCGAAGTGATTTTATAAGAGTTTACTTTTGTTTGTATTAACACGCAAAATATGGCCGGACTAAAATAATCATATTTGCTATCTGCTTTACAATACGGATACTTTACACTGTTTTAAAGCCCAAGTATATTTATTCACGCATTAAAGTAATAGAAAATTAATTTATAATTGATAAAAAAGAACAAAACAAAAACATCTACCCACAAGGTATTGAAGAAAATTAAGTACAGAAAAGCAGCAGTTTGTAAAAATGCGGTCCAAGCACTTTATACTCCTTGGTACAAACAGAGCTTTTTATTTTGTATTTTTCACCGTTTAATATGTTATATTATATTATAGCGACATCTTATATGCAATAAAGTATTGTATTAATATTACAACGTTAGGAGATTACTTAAATTGAGTCATATAATGGATGGTATGAGATGTTAGAGTATCAAAACAAAAAGAAAAAAATTGTCAACGCTGTTATTGTCTTTTAAGTAGTTTCGATTTTTGTTTATGCATGTTCGCATTCGATAACCGCGGTCACCGTATTTTCAGGATTTGTAAATATTTGTAATTCAAAATCTATGAACGTGTTAAGTGGTACCTAGTTAAAAGCAATAGTTAAAAACAGGAAGACGAACATGGAAATAATCGTGTATATATCATCATCATCATCATCATCATCATCACAGCCCTTCAAAGACACTGCTGACATGGCCTCCCCGTGTTTGGTTGGGGTGCCACTGAAATGATATATATTAACCAACTCATATCGTTCCGTTGGTTTTGTAAGAGACGACAGACTGAAACGAACCAGGCAATGGGTTATATACTATTTCCTTTAGTAAAATAAGAAACTGCGTTTGCCAAACTATTTGCCACGCGTAGCAACTATGGCAAATATCCCCCATGAAACAATCTACGGGGGAGGCCTACATTTAGCAGTAGTCTTATGATAGGCTTTAAAGTTAACGACACGGTATTCCAATTATAAGGCCATTCGTTAAGTTTTAGTAGAAATTGATAAAATTTTGAATTACATAGTGCATAGTATATGGTACTGCAAAAGTAATAAAACTTTTAAAGTACATTAAATTTACGCGAAAATAAAATAAGTTACATGTCAGAAAATTTGGAGCAAATAAATCTTTTAAAAAAATGTATTGGTGTCGTATTTCTTCCCTAACTCTCCAGATCTGTTAAATCCCTTTAGTCTCGTCTTGCTTTGAAGGAAAACCTAGTTTATTGATAGAGTTTATTGGTTTTATTGGTAAATATACCTTTGTAACGATTTTTGTTTATTTGCAATATAAAGATGTTATTAAATTATTTTTTTTTCATTATGGCCTTTTACAAGTATACCGGTTCCGGTTCCGGTCCTTAGCCATCTGCATCCATCTACTTCTTGCATCTCTTTCCAAGTGATCACCACAGCTATGTGGTGGCAATGTCGGTTACTCTGGTTCTACCGTGGAAATACTCATTTACAAGTTTGTAAAGCAGAAAAAATCCTAGCATAATTCTTTATATAGCTCGCTGAGTGACCTTGAGCTTCCACATATAGCCAGCTGTGAAAGATCACGCCTCGGATCCATATTTCATAGTAGGCAACGCGCACTGGTTGTACAATCTGGTTTTCAAGTTTTGAGGTATACCTGACGTGAATATGTATCGCAAACTCCCGAACGCTGCCTATTCGGGTTGAATCCGTCGATAGACTTCATGATCGAAGTTGGATTTACCTAGTCGGACAAATTGTTCTAGGTACTCGTAAACATGTAGCCACCTACACACCTACAAACATGGGGCAAAAACATCAAAATTTGTGGTACTCTAAGTTGAGAAGAGGTATCAGTAGACTGGATAGTATACGAGACTCGTAGGACAAGGACATAACGGAAAATTGATTTGCAAGGCAAGAGATGGTTGAATCTTCGGTAACTGTGTGCTTAGAAACTGGATGTTAAATTCTTCTGAGGTAGGAACGAAGCTCCAAGAAGTTAATGGGGTTACAGTAAGCACAAAAATTGTGAAATAAATACTGAAATCAGCTGGTATAAATTCACACTGGCCTGCCAGAGGCTTCTTGCCACATGCTATCGAGTAGTTCGAGTTAATTTTGATCTCAATCACAAAAATTTGAGTTGCGTAGCTTGGAGTCAAGTTATATTTACGGATGAGTCCGGATTTCGCCTGAAGCTAGATGATGGAAGGACTAAGGTGTGGAGATGTCCGGCAGTGGAGGGTCAATAATGGTCAAATACCTCCTGTATTTGTGTGAGAGCACGTACGGAACTCCGTGTCATTGAGAATGGGTCACTTACAACGGCATGATATGTAACTGAGATTTTGGAAGAAATCTCAATGCCATTTCCCTTTTTTATAGGAGACAGATTTATTTTTATGTGATGTTGCGCGATACTGTTTCCGAAGTAGTTGAATAAATGCGAGACGTTAAAATTAAATCCCCATAGTGCTTGTATGGGATAAAATTGGATGACAAGCTATGAAAAGAAATACTGCTCTGGCTAATTTGAGATCTTAAAAACGCATTATAGAGAGAATGAAACGCAAAATCTCAAGATTTTTTGATTATAAGTATGCCCAGGAGCAAAACTAAGTAGATACTGATTATAGTATTTCCTAGGTATTTATGACAAAATGTATAAAATGTTAAGTACCAAAATGTTTGGTCAAATGATCTGAATTTGGTTAATTTTTGTTATATGATCCTTTGGCTTTTCTGCCAATTTAAACTAACGAATAATAATCAAAATCCAATTTATAGACTTGTTTGTCCCAAATATTAATTATAATTTTACATATTTTTTTAATACAGATATTTTTATGAGGATCATTTTAAATTCATTGTTCCACACCTAAGTGATTTGGTTATAAGCGGGAATCTTAACGAATACGTGGTCTTGTCCCTAAGGAAACCTGTCTGCAACGATCTCAGATTTAACAAAAATTGGATCGAATCTAAACATTTCGAGGTTGGTTGTGATGTTCTAGAATGTTTGATATGACATCCTAGCTTTCTTCCGATATACTTTTATATGTGTTACACACCCCCAGATCAGGACGAGGAAAGTTTTTCGTGTTACTAGTGTTCAGTTGCCAAATCCAGAAGAAATATTTATAGAAATGTCGTGTAGAAAACATAAAAGATTTAAGAAACCTGGGGTCATAACTTCTCTCTCTCTCTTTCTCTCTCTCTCTCTCTCCTCGGGAGTTTAAATATACGCCGAGTAACTTTGAGAAATATCAGGTCTGGTGGCAAAAATCCTTTAACACGTGTACCTTATATAATTTTTAGTAGTACGTTAGTCTTATTACATCGTTTTACTTATACCTTAATGACTTGATTACTAGTATGGCAAAATTTAGAATTTTCGTCGTCACCATCTTCTATTTATTTAGTCATCATCCTCTATTTATTTATTAAGAAACCAACAGCGTTCTATATAGTTTACATTAAACAATATTATTCTCATAATAAGGCCAATAACAGGTTTCCTTTAATTAATTACTATGGCATAGCATAATACGGTCGTAATAATTAGTATCAGTAGGTATAAACTCATATTTACACTTATATTTAAAATTGTTGCACCTGTTCCCTCAGGCAATACGGACATTCGATGTCTCATACAAAAATTCATTAACATCTCTATACTTGTACACTAATGAAATTGATAACAGCACACACTGTTCAACGGTAACAAACAAATACACACGAATACACACGTTATTTTTATACACTAGATTAGCAGTATTTATTATTATTTTACTTTACTATATATATATATATATATATATATATATATATATATATATATATATATATATATATATATATATATATAAATTATGTTATTTTATTTGGGTTTTAGGTTTAAAACTTTCAATAGCTAAGCGCCTAAAAGCGTTCTTACCTAGTGTAGTTAAATATATCAATTTCTCTAAATTATTGTAAACGCTGGGTAGACCCGACAGGGGTGCATTACGCGCGTAATTAGTACTAGCAGAGGCGGCGGGCGGCGCGTGGCGCAGCGAACGCGCCGTAAAGGCACATTAAGCCCCACGCTCGTAACTAGCTTGGGACAATCAATTCTTCCGTGCACTATGTCGTACAGTATACTTACATCCACTAGTTTACGTCTATCTTCAAGAGTAAGTAGGTTAAATCGATCACAGTTCTCTTGATAGATTGGTAAAGCTGGTTTATGTACGCGATAATTAACTACTGAACAAAGGCTCTCTGAAAGAATCTTACAAAAATATTTATTAATTAAATATGGAACTAAAATATTGAACATAAAGACGTTATCGTGTACATTTAAATGTAATAAGGTAGTACATACTAACAATGTTGTAAGATACTATAAATATTTTCGCAGTATAATAATAATGGTTATCTCACAACGTATATGAGTATTTAAATGCTCTTGCAATTTAATTTATTATATTATATTATTAAGATGATGTATGTTTAGGATTTAAGGAAACAATCTTGGTCTTCCTTCGTGTTACAAAGGTCGAAACTTATTGCTTCATTAAGTGTTATTAGGATTATATTTATTTTAAGGGGTATATTTTATAGTAATAAAAGTAATACAGTATTTGTGTGAGTAGCTTATTTATAAATTATAAATTGCATATCTACATTAAATATACTATTGTGTCATCTAATGAGAGATATTCCACACTCCCCCAGTTTGCCATTGTAACTTTTCAACCTAGTTGATTAAATTGTTTCATCATTGTGTCAATGTCACTGTAATATAAACATGCAATTTTAAATTACAAAAACCTAAACTTATCAAATCTTGCAAAGGATAGGAATATCTAATGTAAGCCTCGTATTTATTTCTATGTCTTTTTGGACCTTGAGTTGTTTTAAAAGTTGTTTTTAATACGGGCGTGTCATCTACCCTAAACTAACTCACATTTCTATGTATACTTTTCTGTGGCATTAAGATACACGAGTGCCTCAACGAGCAGTGAAGTAATGGAGCAGGAGCTAAGACTAGAAAGTGAGCAACAACTTAATCAAACTATAACCGAGAAGACTAGGAAGAATTGGGAGAGAGAGCAACGACTTGCAGGAAAGAGAGGACGACACGATGATAAAAAAATAGAGAAAAGAGACGGATTTGTTACAGTAATTAGAGAGCATAAGCGGTTGAATAAAAAGGATTCAACTAATGATAATTAAGTGACGGAGGTTCATCAAGATTTTGACGCGAAGAAATATATTAAGATATGTGTGACAGGAAAAGAAGTATTACCGAATCAATTTGGAATGGCAAAGGTTTTGCGATCGTTAACATTAAAAATATAGTGAAGATATTTTACGAAAGTGCCTACAGACGTTAACTCATTTTGAAACTAAAAAGTGAAAAGTTATTCAGTTAATGATACCAAGCAAAAAAGACTGATGAGACTAATTTATGTTATGAAATACTAAGAACATACATATACTGAGTACACAAACACACAGAAACGATAATAATTTGTTTCAAAGGTACCATTTTACAGCCATGTGTGTATGGGTATGGTTGTAGGTTTAAAGTAGAACCTTATACCTTTCCAGCTTCGTAGTGCTCTGCAAGCTGGAAGTTTGGTCATCTCTCTAAACCGTGTCCAATTAAAAAAATTATATCCCCCAAATGTGGTAACAATCATCCAAATGCGATACCGACAAGTTTTTTTGTGTCAACTGTAAGTCTGTGTCAACATATTAACCACGTAAGAAATAAGAGACTGTACTTATCGAAAAGGTCCGGAAATACACTTAAAAGGCAAGGGAAGTTAAGAAATACTGACTAGAAGCAGGGACATTGAAAGGAATAGGAACATTAACGATTCACAACTTGAGAGTACACAAAATACGCATAAAATATCGTACAGAGAGATATAGTGATAACAGAAACACTTATTCATAATAATTCATGGACGTCAGATAAGGAAACAGTTTTGGACATAATCATATAGAAGAGGAGCGGGCGTCGGAGAGTAAGAGTATAGAGGCTGAAGGATTGGACAGAAATAGTAAGACAAGAGAAAAAGGAAACGGTGAGTCAGAAGCAAGACAAATGGAGATAGAACAGAACCCCGAGTCTAAGAGTAGTATTTCAAATTCTATTTTAGATTTAGGCAGTATTTTCCAAAAGTTCAAGATATATGTTTTTCAGATAACGGTTGGTTTACTAAGTTCCAACAATTAGGTAAACTATTACTTAAAATACTTGCTAATTTGATAATCAAAATTTGGAGCAGAGACGACATATGTACAACAATAGTACCTATGTTTAGAAGTGGTGTACAAAGTTGTTTAAGCTACGTATGTTGCAGTGGAATGCACGAAGTTTAAGCCCGAAACGTAACGAATTGTAACTTTTATTACCACAAGAAGTGTGAATTCAATACGTATATCTGAAACTTAGCTAGAATCAGATTCACATATAAATATTAGTGGCTATAATATTTTTTTTAATTATAAGTTAAATGGCTATGGGGGGGTTCTATAATAATGTGTAAGTCGATTAAGGTACATGCCATTATAAATAATTCGGGAATAGATATTATTTCGGTCAAACTTTTGAATTGTAACGAAATTAAAAATATACTTCTAATATATTGCCCTTCCTCAAGGCGAATGAGTCTGTCTGATTGGGAACAAATGTTTTCACTATTTCCGAATAAATGTATTACAGCTGGGGACTTTAATGGCCACCATATAACCTGGTCCTCTAAAACTGATGGAAGATTAGGACAAATATATGATGCGGCTTTAGAGAGTGGATTTATATCTCTTAATGATGGTAGCGTGACTAGAATGACTTTAGTTCATAACATTATATAGCAGACATCGCCTGATGTGACATTTGTTTCCTCTGACTTACCTGTTGCATTTAACAGGAATGTTATGAATGAAGGCTTGGGAAGCGACTATATGTTTATTAAGATTTTCTACCAGTATAATAGTAGTATGAATCGAATTTGGATAACTAAAAAGATGACGTCAGTGTCAAATCCTTGTATAATAATTTCATTAAGCATGTAAATAAAGCTGCAGATAAACATATGTCGTTAGTAAGACGATGTGATAATCCCAAAAATGACTTCCGGCCTAAGCCTTACTGCAATCTCACATTATCTCATTTAGTAGCACAACGTAGGTTGGCCTTGAAGAATTTTAGAAAGAACTCTATCCCAACTAATCTAATTATACTCGAGCGCAAAACAAAAGCGACGAAAAATGCAACGAAAATTAATCAGGCGAAGGCAAGCAATTGGCACAGTTACTGTAGCAGTATTGATGAACGAACGAACGAACTAACTAACTAACTCCGATTTACGAGTATGCTAATGCATGGGTTGGATTAAGGGATTTAATTCATCAATCTCACGCATTTCAAACGAACACAAGTTTGAACTCCTTTGTAATCGCTCCCAAGTATGTCTTTCCAAAGCCTGAGTATTTCAATTCATATAATATAATACTGAAATCCCACTTCACCGTACAAGAAATGTATAATTGTTTTAAACAAAAAGATACAGCGCCTGGTAACGACGGTATAACATATTCACTTATATATCATTTATCTCATGTAAGTAGACCTTATTTGATTCCAAAAGTCTCAAATATTAATAATATTAAAGGCCCATTTATTTAATAAATCATGTGTCTCTAAAAGACTACAGTTGCTATTTATATGACGCAAGTGCAAAATGTCATTTTGATAAATTAAATAAAATTCACATCAGGCATTAAGGATAATCATCACCATCATTACAGCCCTTCACAAATCCACTGCTGAACATAGGCCTCCCCCAAGTAATGCCACAAAGCACGGTCCTGAGCCACCTGCATCCATTGACTTCCTGGATATCTTACCAGGTCGTCACTCCATCTAGTGGGGGGTCGCCCTACACTACGCCTACCGGTACGAGGCTTCCACTCGAGAACCTTTCTTCCCCATCGGTTATCGGTTCTTCGAGGTATATGGCCGGCACATTTCCACTTCGGCTTACTAATCCGCTGGGCTATGTCGGTCACTCTGGATTTACTGCGGATATCCTCATTTTTGAGTCTATTGCGCAGAGAAACTCCGAGCATAGCCCTCTCCATAGCTCGCTGAGCGACCTTGAGCGTCCTCATACGGCCAGCAGTGAAGGACCACGTCTCAGATCCGTAAGTTATCACTGACAACACGCACTGGTTGTACAATCTAGTTTTCAGAGATTGAGGTATACCTGACGAGAAGATGTGTCGTAATTTTCCGAACGCTGCCCAGCCGAGTTGAATCCGTCGATCTAACTCTAGATCGAAGTTGGACTTACCTAGTCGGACTATTTGTCCCAGGTAAACGTGCTCCCAACAACTACCGGCATAGGTGTGACATGGACATTAAACATGATCTTTGTTTTGTCCATGTTCATCTTAAGACCTATCCGTTGGGAGACACCATTGAGGTCATTGAGCATAGTGCTAAGGTCCTCCAGCGATTCTGCCATAAGGACTATATCGTCGGCAAATCGAAGGTGAGTGATGTACTCGCCATTGATGTTAATACCGTATCCTTTCCAGTCCAGTAGCTTGAAAACGTCTTCCAACGTAGCGGTGAAGAATTTCGGGGATATAACGTCACCCTGTCTTACACCTCTCTGCAGTTGGATAGGTTTCGAACTCTGGTTCTGTAGGGCTGCGATGGCTATCCGAGTGATAGCCATCGTAGCCCTACTGTACAAACACATCAGCACTTCGATATACCGACAGTCAACTTGGCACCGCTGAAGGGACTGTAACACCGCCCAAATTTCGACGGAATCAAAGGCTTTCTCATAGTCCACATACGCCAGGCAAGGTGGCAGATTGTACTCTTCGGTCTTCTGTACAACCTAAGGATAATAGGATGATTTATTAAAACCACTCCAATTCATGTTATGGAAAGTGAGCTTGGTGTAGTTCCACTGATACTATCTATTATACAAATTGTGTCTGAAGCTAAAGTCTGCAGAAAATAAAATAACTACTCAGATATTAGATGAACTCTACACTCTTCGACAAAATTGTTATTGGAGAAACAAAATCCATCCTTTACTGGTATCGTAATATAATGAAGTTAAAGAAATCCAGATAACATCATCATGTCTTTGATTAATGTTTACTTTGCGAACATGAGTAACCAATATTAACGTAATTGTACCTAATCTAAAAACGACCCAATATTTAAAAGGCTCATATGGTGATAGTATTTTTGCTAAGTATTGTACCAAAAATACTATCACCACTGAGAGGATATACCAGAGCACACACAAAGGATTCGTACCATTTTGTGAATGAGATAAAAGACCTACATCTCGCTAACAATGAAACTATGGTCAGTTTTGATGTTCAGTCACTATTTACATGCCTACCTATTGTGGACTGCATCTCAATTGTAACTAGGAAGCTAGAAGAAAATAACATGCTTCAAGAATATGCAATACTACTTGAACATTGCCTCACATCTGGCTATCTATTGTGGAAGGAGGAGTTCTACAAGCAAGTAGATGGTGTGGCGATGGGCTCACCTGTGTCGCCCATAGTCGCCGACATATTCATGGAGGACTTTGAGGAGAAATCCCCTCTTACTGCTCCTGTAAATTCAAAGTTCTACAAGCGGTACGTAGACGAAACTTTCACAATTTTACCATCTGACAAAGTAACTGCATTTTTAGACCACCTTAACTCCATAAACTCTAAAATACAATTCGCAATGGAGTTAGAGACAAATAATTCTTTAGCCTTCCTAGATGTTTTAGTCATCCGAAATCCTGATAACACTATTGGTCACACTGTGTATAGGAAAAAGACCCATACCAACCGATATCTAAATTGTGAATCTCACCATCATCCTTCACAGTTAGCTACCGTGGGTAAATCTTTGTTTCAGAGAGCACGAGGGATCTGTGACAGAAAACATCTGGCCGCGGAGCTTCAGCACGTCAAGCAAGTATTGCAAGACAACAAGCTTCGGGTCCCGCGCCTACGTCACAGTGAACGAGTGAAGCCGGCCACAGTCGAGCGCGCGCCTGCTCTACTACCATATGTCAGAGGAGTCACGGACAAGATTGGCTACATCTTGAAGCGAGCGTCCATTAAGACATACTACAAGCCGCTGAAGAAGATTAGTCAATTTTTACCATCCATCAAATGTAATATCTCTACAAGATGCAGGTGTGTACAAGCTAGATTGTGAATGTGGTCTCTCTTACATAGGTCAAACAAAGATATCTATAAAAACCCGCGTGAAGGAACATATAGCTGATGTGAAGCACCGACGCTCCGGGAAGTCTGCAGTCTGCGAACATGTTCAAGATCGTCCCCACCATTACATTAGATTTGATAAACCACAAATTCTCGCAAAAGAACACCGATTCCTACCAAGGATGATACGCGAGGCGATTGAAATTAAAAAACATCCAAATTTCAATAGAGAAGATGGTTGGGTGCTACCATCTGCTTGGAATCCTATAATTAACAAAATTAAACCCAAACCCAAGCATACCACTGCAAGACTTCATGATACTATAAGCTCGTTTTGCGTAAATCGGACCAAAAATTAATATTAAAAAAAACTGAAGGTAGCCGGACTAACTATGACATTGGGACGTCAAACATCTCAGTCCCCCCCGTGACCATGGGTGCTGTAAAGCACCCGAAACGTCGGGATAATAATAAAAATAAATTAAAGTAATTAAACGCTATAAAATCCGTAAATAATAGGTAGTTTTATTCAATGTGTAGTGTTCGCGTAAATTTAAAAAATCATTACATACTTTATTTTAGGTTTGAAGAAGAGAAAGAATAAAATAAACTTGAATAAATGTATTATTCAAGTTTATTTTATTCTATATAAAAATTCGGTATTTTTTTTTTGTTTCACACTATTCATACTTTATATATCAATTTTATTTTCAAGATTTAATCGTTTTGAATTCATTTGCAAAACTTGCTAAAAGCTATGATACGAATAAGTTACTGTACTTAGCTCATAGTGTATTGTTTACATTTGAAGCCGTTTGGTAAACATGTGTAAGCAATAACAATGGTCTACAGAGAACCTTTATTGTTTGCAAATTTATTTAAAATGATACATTGATAAATGATTGAAGTTGCAAAGATCGTCTTCGTTACAACTTTGAGTTACTGAGGTGCGATGTCCAAATTATTCGTTTATGTTATAGAGGTTTTGTTTGTTAAAAAGGTTTTGGACTCCGAGTGGAAGGGAACACAAAATTTTATGAATTTATAAAGGTTGTTTCACTGTGGAGGTTTAAGTTATCAAGGTTCTACTGTAATAATATTATCAAGATTATCCAAATGTGATTGTTAGTATGTTAGGGGGTATAATTAGGGGGGTATAAGTAGCCCATACAGGGGGATTTTAATTCCACTATCTATTCATCAATACTTACAAAAGTCCTATAAATTTAGTTTTTTTTTTAATTTTACAAGTATTTGAGGGATATTGACCACCTAGCGTGTGTCAATCCCATCATACCCTAACATACATCATTTACTCATGTACCTAATGTTAATTATTATACTACGTGGGCCATGAATTCGAACAGAACTTTCGTTACTACATGGTTGCCATTTGGTTGGGATAAAGTGTTATGATATGTATCTCCGTCAGTTCTGTTAAAATTCAAGACCCTTAATAAATTACTTCTCAGAGACTCAAAACACATTTCGTCAATAAATGGTGTAGGTGGTCTATAACTCCACAGTCTTCACAATTGGGTGAAGTTGTTTTTCTCATCAAGAAGACAAATTTCTTACATGGAACTTGTCCAGATCTGAGTCTATGAGCAGTAGTAACTAATTTCCTACTTAAGCTAGTATTAACGAACCAGGGTACATGAAGGGGGTTCCTTTCCACTCGGAGTCCAAAACCTCTTTTAACAAACAAAACCTTTATAACTTAAATGAATAATTTAGACATCGCACCTCAGTAACTCAAAGTTGTAACGAAGACGATCTTTGCAACTTCAATCATCTATCAATGAATCATTTTAAATGAATTTGCAAACAATAAAGGTTCTCTGTAGACCATTGTTATTGCTTACACATGTTTACCAAACGGCTTCAAATGTAAACAATACACTAAGAGCTAAGTACAGTAACTTATTCGTATCATAGCTTTTAGCAAGTTTTGCAAATGAATTCAAAACGATTAAATCTTGAAAATAAAATTGATATATAAAGTATGAATAGTGTTAAACAAAAAAATACCGAATTTTTATATAGAATAAAATAAACTTGAATAATACATTTATTCGTTTATTTTATTCTTTCTCTTCTTTAAACCTAAAATAAAGTATGTATGTACATATGAAATTAAAATTTAAAGTTTCATTTGCATTTAGCCTAGCTGGTCCATCTATGTATATAATTCTTAAATAAAGCTCATACGAGTAAATTAAGTAAGTACAAACATAAACCAATAAAAACTTAAACCCTTAGTAAGTAAAAACCTCAATAACTCAAATTACTTAACGTTTCCCTTGCTCTTTATATTATCAAGGTTCTACTGTATTTTGTGTATATTATTGCTGGCGTCGTTTCCAATATTTACTATTGGGAATTACGAAAACAATTACATACGCATGTATATACTTCTGCAACGAATATTTTAGCTATTGAGAGCGAAATATCCTCAAAGCAATAGCACTGGTTTGCTTTCCCTAATGGACCTTGTATTTAAATTTGGGGCTTTTTACGGTTAATATTTTAGTTTGACGTGAACATTCCTAGTGTTTTGGTTCCTTGGTAGCCCTGATAAATAACGATGTTGGTTGTCTCAATAAGTATTGCTCTTGCACCTTTATCGGACATCTTTTTCGAAATCATTGCAGACGTAAATATTATTTTATCAAAAAAAGACCATTGAGGTATCGGTGGTCCCATCATTTGTAAAATGCTTTGTACTAATATGTACTTTATGACTAAAACGTTTAGTATTTGTACACTTTAAATCCATAGCGATGAATTTCTAATTTCAGACTTTGTACCAAAAACAAAGATGAGATGCTCGAACAAATCTAAGCATCTATTGCTGTATGTGGTGAGCTTTCGGCTTTAGTAGATTGTTTGTATAATTCCGTTTATATTATACATCTTAGATGCTTTGTATGGGATGCGACACCAGCAACGATAGACAGAGTAATAATATTAACAACATCACCCGAATGTGATTGGTAGTATGTTAAAGTGTATATTAGAATAAATAAGTAACATAGCAAGATCCGTATGGGGGATTTTAATTCCACTATCCCATTTATCAATACCTACCTTCAAACGTCCTATAACTCAATTTCTGAAATAATTTAGGCAACTAGGTAGAAAGGATTATAATGGAAGACTGAGGGTGTGTGAGACTCTCATTAAATGACGCAAAAGTATATATACTTGCATACCTGTATTTATACTATATGTATAAATACAGGTATGCAATTTACACCTTATACATAGGTTACTTACATTAAAATACTGTATAATTTTCTATGACCATGAAATATACATCTTTAAATAATTAGGATCCTAATATCACTTAATGAAGTAATAAGTTTCGATCTTTGTAACATAAAGGAAGACCAAAATTGTTTCCTCAAATGTAAATACCCTTAAGTGCTGGGATCCTATCATCTTAATAATAAATTAAATTGCGAGAGTATATAAATACCCATACTGACATAATCATTATTATTTTGCTGTGAAAATATTAACAGTACCCTACTACATTGTTAGTACTACCTTAATACATTTAAATGTACATGACATCGTTTTTATGTTCAAAATTTTAGTTTCATACTCAAATAAGAAATTTCATGTAAAACACGTTCAAGGATGACAAACATGTAAAAGGATGTAATAATGATGATGACCACTTCATTAAGGTACTATTATACTACATGTACATAGTATACTATTATAGTATATAAAACGATATTACATGGCTAACGTAGATTCTACTAAAAATTATATAAGACACACGTGTTCAAGGTAGATTGCTACCAGACCTGATACTTCTCAAAGTAACTCGGTGTATATTTAAACTCCTGAGGATAGAGAGAGAGAGAGAGAAAGAGGTTGAGACCCAATTTTCTTTAATCTTTTTAGTTACTCGACATCTCAACAAAGAATGTGATTGCATATTAACTTTGTATTAGGTTTCAAATTATTATTAAATTCGGCCTTTACTGGGCATGCAAGTTGCGTGTTAGATTTTATGAAGTCCTGTCGCAGACGGATTTCGAACACAACAAAATGTATTACTTCAGAAAAAAAATCTTGACTTATGAATTTGTCAACTACTAACACGGGAAACTTTGCTTGTCCTGATCTGTGGGTGTGTATTGTAACACATATAATAGAATATCGGAAGAAAGCTAGAATGTAATATCAAAAATATTAGAGCATCACATCCAACCCCAAATTGCTTTGATTCGATCCTATTTTTGTTAAATTTGAGATCGTTGCAGGTAGGTTTCCTTGGGGAAAAACCACGTATTCTTTAGGAATCCCGCTTATAACCACATCACGTATGTGTGGAACGAATTATAAATGGTCCTCATAAAAATATCAACTAATTTAATAAATGTGTATAAATTAAAATATTAGTGATAATTGGGACAATTAAGTTTATAAATTGAATTTTGCTTATTATTCGTTAATTTAAAATTGCCGAAAAAGCAGACGCTCATATGACAAAAATTTATCAAATTAAGAAAAAAATTCAAATTTTGCACAAAAGAAACATTTTTGTTCTTAAGATTTTACTCAATTTTTATTAATGCTAATTTTTATTAATATAGTAATCAGTATTTATTGCTGCCCCTCTAGCTCATCGAACTTCTTCCAACCTCCTTGGCTTACTCCTAATCAAGTTATAAAAGAATTTTGAAATATTGCTTTACATTATCTCTGTAAGACATTTATAAGTTTTCTCAAATTACCCAGGGCAAGATTTCTTTTCATAATTTATCATCCAAGCTTATCCCATACATGCTCCATGGTATTTAAATCGGGCAAGCACGCTGGCCAAACCATGTTTATAACGTTTCGGAGTTATTCGACTACTACGGCCGCATTATGGCGCAGTATCTATAAAAGAGGCAAACGGCACTACGGTTTCTTCCAAAATACCAGTTACATATCATGCCGCTGTTAGTAACCCTCCTAAAAACTCCTCATACCGTAACTGACCCTCCACCATAATATGTCTCTTTCCAATATATTGCACGGACCGCACTTCTTTCCCGGACATCTCACACTTTAGTCCTTCCATCATCTGACTTCAGGTAAAGTCTGAACTCTTCCGTGAATAAAAGTTGACTCCAAGCTTCGACATTTCAGTTTTCGTGATTGCGAGCAAATTTAACTGGAGCTACTAGATGTCATGTGGCAAGAAAAGGGGCTTCGGCAGGCTAGTGTGAATTCAGACTACCGGCCGATTTCAGTCTTTGATTCACAATTTTTGTGCTTGCTGTAACACCTCGAACTTCTTGGCGCTTCGTTCTTTCTTCAGGAGAGGTTAAAATCCGGTTTCTACGCACACCGGTAACGATGGACTGACCATCTCTGGCCACATTTTTCCGTTGCGTCCCTGTCTTGCAAGTCTCGTATACTGTCCGGTCTGCTAATACATCTTCACAACTCGGAGTACCAAAAATGTTGCGGAGTACTCGATCTTTGGGCATCATGTTTGTAGGTATGTAGGTAGGTAGGTGTGTAGCTACACGTTTACGAGTACCTAGGACAAGTTGTCCAACTAGGTAAGTCCAACTTCGATGTCCATGAGTTCCATCGACGGATACAACACGAATAGACAGCGTTCGGTAGATTACGACACATCTTCTCGTCATGTGTGCCTCAAAACTTATAAACAAGATTGTACAACCAGAGCGTGTTACCAATAATGACATATGAATCTGAGACGTGATCCTTCACAGCTGGCTATATGTGGAAGTTCAAGGGTCGTATAGAAAGAACAATGCCAAGAGTTTTTCTGCGTGATAGGCTTATAAATAGGAATTTCTACAGTGGAATCAGAGTAACAGACGTATCTCAACGAATGAGTAAGCTGAAGTGAAAATGGGCTGGCCATTTAGCTCAATGTCAAAACCGACAACCGATTGGGGCGAAGGTTTTTAAATGGCAGCCTCATGCCGGTAAGCGTAATATAGGGCAGCCCCCTCACTAGTTGGAGTGACGACCTGGTAAGAGATGCAGGAAGTAGATGAATGCACATGGCTAAAAACCGTGCTTTATGGCATTCCTTGGGGGAGGCCTATGTTCAGCAGTGGACTTGTGAAAGGCCGTAATGAAAATGAAAAAATAAGTAATTTAATGACGTCTTTATATTTCAAATCAACAAAAATCGACATAAATTTATTTACCAAAAAATCTATCAATAAACTAACTAACATTATCCGCTCCAAATTTTCTGACTTGTTGTAAATTATATTATTATCGAGTCAATGTACTTTGAAAGTCTTATTGCTTTTGCAGTACTTTAAACTATGCAGTATGTAATTCAAAATTTTGTCAATTTCTAGGAAATCTTTACACGTATCGTTACATATAAAGCCTATCAAAAGACTACTGCTAAATATAGGCCTCCCCCGCAGATTGTTTCATAGGCGGATATTTGCAACAGTTGCCACGCGTGGAAGATAGATTGGCAAACTCTGTTTTTATTTTACTGAATAAAATCGCTTCTACCCATTTCCCGGTTTGTTTCCATCTGTCGCCTCTTACAACACCGACGGGACGATATGCGGTAGTGGATATTATAATATATACACGGTTATTGACATTTTCGTCTTCGTGTTCTTAACTATTGCTTTAACTATTACTTAATACGTACATAAATTTTGAATTGTCCGTTTTATAAACCCCGAAAACTCTGTTGATCTAATGCGAAGATGTATAAACAAAAATTGATACTACTTAAAAAACAATAATAGTGTTGACAATTTTTTCTTTCCATTTGGATACTCCGAAATCTCATACCATCGCTTATATATGTCCTAACCGTTGTAATATTAATACAATACTTTATTGCATATAAGAATTTTCTGTAAAGAATGGATTAAACGGTGAAAATACAAAATAAAAAGCTCTATTTTTTACCAAGCAGTAAAGTACTAAGACCGCATTCTTACACACCGCTGCTTTTCAGTACTTTCTTTTTTAAATATCTTGTAGGTAGATGTTTTTGTTTTGTTTACTTATCAATTATAGATTTAATTTGTAGTACCTTTATGCATAAATAAAAATATATATGCTTTAAAACAGTGCACATTATCCGTATTGTAGAACAGATTTGAATTCGGCATATTGTAGTGTTAGAACAGTTAGTCGCACTTTACATCACGTTTACGTGAGGACATTCCCGAAAATCGGTATTCCAATAGCGTTTACAATGATTTATTGAAAATCAGTATTTACGACTGAACAGTAAAGAATAAAGTTATATTTTTTAGGTATTTTTTCTTTTCGACTTTATTATTTATATTGTGTTATGTTTTTAATCGTCAAATTTCTAAATTCTTTTCCTCTATCAATCCGTTAAAGTGCATCACTAAATATGAACTTCTTCCATCGTTGCCATAATTTTCCTCAATTGTCACGCTTGGCAGCCAGATAACGACCAATATTTAATTTTTAATGTCTCATTTATTTAATGTTCTCATAATATTTAATGTTCTCTTTTGCTATAAATTTCTGTATTTTTATAAAATTTTGTATGTTACTTAACTTTTTTTTACTTGAGTTTATGTTCGTAGAGTGCTTTAAAATAATATCCTGCAGAAACGTCCTCGTGCGGTAAAGTTTATTTATTTATTTGGAAACCCAACAGCTTTTAACTAAATAAATTTACTTAAGATCGTATTATCTTAACATAAGCTTTATTACTGGTTCCCTATATTATTTATAAATAATTTAAAAGAAAGAGCGACGACTCCTTCTCGGTATAAGAATAATAAGCATTGAATAACTATTTTGGCAGAATTATAATACACATTGTACATACAACAACATACTGTGTGTGCGTATGTATGTATGATTGCGTGTGTGTGTACGTGTGTGTGCGTCTGTGTGTGTGCGTGCGTGTGTGTGTCTGTGCTTGTATGTACGATCTAAATTAATAGAGAGAGAGAATAAGGGTTTTTTGCATACTTCAGTTTTATAATTTTTTCTATTTCGTATTAGTAAAAATATTGTTATATGGACAACACATCCGATCAGGTGAGCTTTTCGTATATTTTTATTATAGCTTTTGTATGTCTTATGTTGTCCTTTAAGTTTTTAGTCCATAAACTTAAAAAAATATTTTGAAGTACGTCTATTTTGTTTATATACGTATAATATTGTGGACACCATATGCTGCGAACGTAGGCATAATACAGTACTTTAATACCGGCTAAGTTATTGAAAGGTTGGCATGTAGGTACGTATTATGAAGCCTAAGTTTTTATATGCTTTAGTTGTGATGTAGTCAATATGATTACTAAATGTAAGCCTGGAATCCAATAAGATACCAAAATCTCGGACTACCTGTACTTTTTGAATTATTGATTCGTTCAATCTGTATTCGACCGATTTACTTCTGCGTTTAAAAGTGCAAGTTTGACATTTTTTAACATTAACTGTGTTTTCATTATATTTGTAATAATGGTCCAACCTGTTTAAATCTTCAATCATCGAGACGCTTTGGACAACAATACCGGTATTGTTGTCCAAAGCGTCTCGATAGAAACGCACGGCTATTTTCACGATTCATCCATAGTCCAACAAAGTGTACGACAAACGTACGTTCTAAAGTTCTATCCGTGACTGGTCTTTGCTGTTGATGATAAAAGGGCAGGTTCTTTTCTCGTCCAAAGCTAAGTATAGCCATTCAGCGTGGCAACGCAGCTAGCGTTCTTGACGCTATATCACGGGGATTAGGACTGCAGGATGTAGTATACTTAAGTTTTTAGTTTTAGTTTTTTTCATATGTTTTTTAACAATGATATTGAGACAAAGGAAAACACGTCCGTACAGTTTAACCATTTATTGCGAGAGAGAGAGATCACAAACTACCTTCCTTATACTAACAATAAGCTTACCCTACATTACACCTCCACTCTTATTCTAAACGTATTTAAACTAATATAAAATAAAACACATATCACTTAACTAACTTACAACTAATCAAAATCAAATCCATAACCTAGGCCCTACGAGTTCTAGGCGAGTTGGGGCGCTCCCTCGCCGGGCTCGGAGCCGTGTGCGCCGGCTGCGGGTCGGGCGGGGGGCGCGGGAACGTCGCGGCGGGCGCGGACCCGGCCGCGGCCTCTCTGCCACTCGAACCGGCCTCTTCCTCCACCACCGGAGAGGAGCTATTCGAATACACTAGATAGGAACGTGATAATGAACCTCTTCCTCCTTCTGAAACATCCCGGTCTTCCCCTTCCCTATCCGGCTCCCCCCGATCGTGGTCTTATCTGGTCGACATGTCTATGAATAAAGACTTTATAAGCCCCTAGAATATTATGGTCCGTTTCTCCTAGTCTGGAGTGTACTTCTCCTTTTAACCATTTTACAACCGAGTTACGATAATCGCGGTACCACACGCGGTCCCCCGGCGCGAACTGCTGGCGACTGCCGCCCGCGGCGCGCGCCTGCCGCGCCTGCTCGCGCCGCACGCGTGGCCCCAGCTCCGGCTTCAGACAGTCGAGGCGTGTGCGCAGTGAACGACCTTGTAATAATTTCGCGGGGCTCACACCGGTAGTACAGTGTTCGGTGTTACGATATACGAGTAGAAACCTATTAAGCGCGTTATCGATATTCACACCCTGTACCAGTGCCTTCTTTATAACCCGCTTGCCAATTCTAACCGCATTCTCAGCTGCGCCATTCGACGCCGGGTGATAGGGTGCTGAAAATATGTGTTCTATACCGTTATCCTTAAGAAATAACTGAAATTCCTGACTAGTAAATGGAGGACCGTTGTCACTCACTATCTGTATTGGCAGACCGAATCTAGCCGAAATTTCCCTTAATTTGCTTATTAAATTTTTTGCCGAAATGGAACTCATAGCAGTGACTTCGACCCATTTAGAATGAGCGTCCACGGTGGCTAAGTAAGTAGTGCCCCCTATCGGCCCTAAAAAATCGAGATGCAGTCGCGACCACGGGCGCTCTGGCCTCAGCCACGGGCGCGGCTCGTGTCGCTCCGGCGCGTCCGCCACGCGCGCGCACACCGAGCAGGCGCGGCACACGGCCTCAACCGCCTCGTCGATCCCCGGCCATCACACGTAGCTGCGAGCGAACTGTTTCGTCTTAGTGATCCCCAGGTGAGCCTCATGTAACTCCGAGAGAACTTTCTCCCTGCAACTAGAAGGTACCACTACTCTGTGACCCCACATGACGCACCCCAGTTCCTCGTATAACTTTTTCTTTCTTTGAAAGTATGGTTTGATATCTTTTATTTCGATATCTTGCGGCCAGCCGTCCCGTATATAACCGAGGACCCGCCCGAGTATCGGGTCTCTCGCGGTTTCCCGCTTTAAACGATTATTGTCTATTAATAAGGCCTCTGACGCGAAATGTAAATAAGTTTGTTTCGGAAATTCTCGATTTTCCTCCGACCTACTTCGACTCTTTATGGGTATGATTACGTGATATGGGTAGAATTACGTCTCTTTATGAGTAGAAATCATTCGCGACAGTGCATCCGCCACATTATCATTAGTTGAGACGTATTAGATATCGAAATCGTAAGCTGTTAATATTAAAGTCCATCTCAGTAATCTACTGGCCGTCATGCTAGGAATACCTTGGTGTGGACCGAATATTGTGACTAACGGTTTATGATCCGTCCGCAATGTAAACCGTCGCCCGTAAATATACTGGTGAAACTTTTTCACAGCAAATACAATAGCTAACGCCTCTTTTTGTATCTGACTGTAGTTGCATTCCGCGGCAGTGAGCGCGCGCGACACGCACATGACGGGGCGCTCGCGGCCGGCCGCGTCGCGCTGCGCCAGCACGGCGCCGAGCCCGCGCGCGCTGGCATCACACGTCACCACTAGCGGCGCGCCCGGCTCGTAGTGGCTCAGCGCGACCGCGTCACTCAAACGTCTCTTAACTACAGTGAAAGCCTGCTGTTCTAATCTACCCCATTTCCATGTCGAGTCTTTTTTTAGTAGTACGTAAAGTGGCTGTAAAATGGTACTCAAATTGGTCACGAAACGGCTATAAAAATTGACCATTCCTAAAAATGACCGAAGTTCCGAAATATCTTTGGGTGGTGACATCAACAGAATCAATTCTATCTTGTCAGGATCGGGGTGGATTCCCTTTTTATTCATTACATAATCCAAATATTTCACTTTTTTTTACAAAAAATTCACATTTTCCTTTTTTTAATTTAAGACTATATTGTGTATTTTTTTTAATGTTATTCTACATTGGATATATTTCCTGTACCGTGGGTTCATTTACAAACGTACAATATTACATGCGCTAACATACAGACTCACAGCAACTACGAGTACCTATGGATTACACAAATGTTTGTTCCATGCGGGAATCGAACCCGTGAACCGCGGCGCTGCATTCGGGTGGTTCAGCCACTGCGCCAAATGTGCCATCAAAGATTATATATTAATTTAAAAAAATATTTAAGTATATATTATTATTTTAAAATAAAATATAATTTAAATGTACCGGCAAGGCGCTATTTAAAGGCGAAGCCTTTCTTCTTGTACTCGTAGGTACCTACTTTTCCTTTAGTTGGAGCCTTTCTTCATAGTTTTGCGAGAATCGAATATATTTTACGACAACACTCGGATGGTTAAGGGCTTCTCATGAACACAGCGGGACACTGAAGGCTGCGACACATAAGTGTTGATATTTTTGCCGCATATTCTTTATTTTTATTTTTATAGGATAGGGTGACAAGCGAGCACACAGTCCACCTGATGGTAAGTGGTTGCTCTTGCCCATAGACATCTACATCTATCCTCAATTATGCAGATGCGTTGTCACCCGTGAGTACTAAGGTGAAATAGCTCGTTTCCAGTAAAAAGGTTCTCCGGTTCTCTACACTCACCATACGAAACACAGCAGCATTAAGCTACTATTTTATGCAGATATTCTGTGAGAGTATAGGCCTTCTCCGGTCGACTCGACCCATTCGTGCTACAATTATACTACTAATATAACTGCAGCATAGCTCTACCACGTAAAAATAAGTACCACTAATAAGGAACGACAGTGCACATTATACCTGAAAACAAACCGATAATTACATGAAACATCTGTATTTTTTGTAAGCTAATATTATAGGATCTCTCATTAACATTGGTATGGTAGACACCACTTGACTCCAGTGACGTCATAACCGTAGCCGCTTATCTAAGTTATGCAAAATACTTTTTACTTTCACGGCAGCCACTTATACACAGTTATGATAAAATAAGTTGGATTTGTGTTGTAAAATACCAAGAGGTATTTAAAAAAGACCTTTAATTTTACTGACAAATCGCGTCGAGAACGCTGCGGAGTTTTCAAAAGATATTTGATACCTTCTAAGAAGTTATTAATAAGTTTTTCCGACAAACGATAATTTTCTATAAAATCTTTGTGTTTATTAAATACTCTAAATTCACGAGAGTTGCTAGCTTGACGACGACTTTCATATGAATCCAAAGAGCTTACCCTTATTGGAAGTCAGTCCTAGCTTATTGGAAGTCAGTTGTTTCAGCAGTACACGCAGACATTTTTATTTTATCTATATGTGTAGATTGTTCGAGATTTAATACCAAGCTTTTTTTATGTGGTAGAGCCACACTGCAGCTATAATATGGTTTTAGTACTAGGGGGTCGTTTCGACCGAGGTAGTACTGCGCTCTTACAAAATACAAGAGTAAAATATCAGTTTAATGCTGCTACGTTTTAAAAACCGGAGACCCTTTATACCTAAAACGAGGCACCTTGGTCCTCAAGGGTGACAACGCATCTGCTTTCTGATTCTTAATCGAGGATAAATGTAGACGTCTATGGGTCACAGCATTTACTTAACATCAGGTAGACTGTGTGCTCGTTTTTCACCCATATTGTAAATAAAAAAGCTATTAATAATACGACATAAATGCTTAATTGGCTAATATATTACATAGAGGAGAATTCTCGTCGACAAGATAACTTTATGACTGAGTAGTTTTCCATTGTAACGAAGCAACTTGTAACGTTGACCACAAAGTCACGACTATTTCATATTACAATGATGCAAATACAAAGACACTCAAGTAATGTGTCGAATAGATCGGATATAATATGTAATGTCAGATCAGATATACGTTGTATTCCTTTTACACAAATGTTGGCTCCAGCTGCGATTCCAAATTAGGACTTTCCGATTCCCGGCACCCAGGTTCTAGGCCAAAGGGCAGTCGTCTTTATTGCTAAGTTCATTATTATTTCAAAATCAATCCTTAATTAATCTTTATTTATATTTTATATAACAGATCGTGAATTTTCATTGCTGTGAATAGGCCTCCGCCCTATTAGTGACCAAAAAATTAAAAGCAGCTGTTGCCGAACCGCTGGTAAGTAATAAGTTTACAAGTAAGGTATGTTTTTTATATATAGGTATACTACAATTAGCAACACAGTCACACCATCATTTCGTGAACAAGTTAATTGTACAAGCATGATTTAAAACTACCTATAAGTTAACTACCTAGTAACAACCTATTGGCTATTTAGTTTGTAATTTACTGACCTCAAATATTCAATAACCGATTCAAATAGCTGCAACCACTACACATGAGGGTATATTACCTTTATTTTCATTTAATACTATAAGCACAGTATAAATAAGTATTGTTGAAACTGTTTTGAAAATAATTGCTTATTCAATCGGAGTATAAATTACTCTTATCATCGATAACATGTTTTATTATCTCGTATGATATTTACCTATTTTTTCGATAGCAATTTTGGAAACTATACTAACCACATTGCCCTTCGCAGAAAGAAAATCAACTTGATTACATACAAGCTTGAGCCCGGCGTGAACTAAGTTCAAATATGTATTATTTTGAAGATTAAATCTTCATTTGCTACTTATGTCTAAAATCATATTTTTGCATTTGGCTTTTATTTTTGTTATATATTTTATTATTTCTATGTAGTAAAATTTCTCGTTATATCTAATAAATTGAAAAGGGCGCAAAGGAATACATATTTTTTATTTATTTAGACATTGAAGTAATATGTACTTATAGTACATAATGTATTTAGAGATTTTTGTTTGTTATCATGTCAATCCCATTAAAACGAACTTAAAATCTAAATTTACTATTAATCTGCACATACTCAATGCAATATCCGAGGTGAGAGCGTGTGGGATAGGATGCCTTGCGCAATACTGATATGGTACACATTCATCTTATATGTCCTTATAAATAATTCCCTCACATTCCATTAAAAATGATTTAAATCTTCTGTTATTCCACAAGTTTCACAATTGGGTGAATCAGTTCTTTTCATCAGATAAGATTTTTTTTTAATGGAACGTGACCTGTTCTTTTTCTTAACATTAGTTTAATAATATTTCTATTTAATTTCGTATCTATAAACCGAGGTAATCGAGGCGGTCCACTCTGTATCGTTTTGTACCAAATACCTTTCGTTTAAGAGCCTTCATTGAAAATTTCTATACATTCGATATAGAATGATTTATTTTAATTTGGCAGTATTTCTGAGTAGCAAGGGTCAAAATTATAGTCTACACCATTTACACAAGCAGAATTCGCTAATTTATCTGCCTCCTCGTTACCCAATTCCTATTTCGCCGTTCCTTCGTAGAACTATACTAGTATTTAATTTCCCAAAACCAAAACATTGCAAACTTTTATATGCCTATAATAATGTAGTACATATTCACCGTCACTTTTCAAATGTTTTTCGGCACACTACTCATCAACTGTTAAATGTTTCTATGTATGTTTTTATGTAATCTTGTTTTTTTCATATAGCGTACATTTATGTCTGTAATAAATTTATTTTTTTCAGAAGTGCTGTGAGTACTTGCATGTGGTGTTTACCTATTATTAAATGTGCACTTAGTTTATATTTGTGTTTTAGAAATTATAATATAATAAATAATACTATACAGCGTTATTTTGCAATAACCGGCCAAATTTGCAGAGAAGGTTCAGAATATATACTATAGGCAAATCTCTAAGATTAATTAATTAAAAAATCTGAAACTTTCTATTTTTTTATTATTTAAATTGAAAATGCTTGGTAATTCATCATTTTAACCGCACGCATACTACATTCGTCGGCAAAAACGTTGTTGCCCATAAATCACATTCAGTTGGGGATAATTTCAAATGAAGGTAGAAGCCTTATTTAACTGCAATAAGGGTATATCATTATTTATATATTTAAAATTAAGTTTAAAATTTGGCTACTCTGAAAATGTATATATATAATCGGAATCTCGGAAACGGCTCCAACGATTTTCATAAAATTTTGTGTGCAGGGAGTTTCGGGGGCAATAAATCGATCTAGCTAGGATTTATTTTTAAAAAATGTCTTTTTGTCCGTGTTTTTAGGCAATAAAAAACTGCTACAATATCTTTAGAATAAGAAGGTAAGTTTTGACACTTTATTAATGATTACAAATAGCTTAATTGGTATATTGGGCGGTCACAAAATCGTAATACCATGGTTCGAGCCTAGACCGACCGACCGACTTTTTTAAATTTTTTTTTTCAAGATCCTTTCTTTCTTGAGAAAATCTATTTTTTTCGAGCCCTTTTTTTAGTATTTTTTAAAAAACACGAAAATTTAAATTGTGTAAAATTTAATAATAATTGCACTCATGATTTTTTATTCAAATAACCAGTTCAGTTTTTTCTATTATGCCGCTAAGATCAAAAAAATATTATTCGTATTTCATCAGTATGTAATTTGTATCTAAATATTATAATTTCC
>CAJQZP010001455.1:0-106050 GCA_907164705.1 Parnassius apollo | reverse complement strand
AGCTCGCTGAGCGACCTTGAGCGTCCTTATACGGCCAGCAGTGAAGGACCACGTCTCAGATCCGTAAGTCATCACTGGCAACACGCACTGGTTGTACAATCTAGTTTTTGGAGATTGAGGTATACCTGACGAGAATATATGTCGTAATTTCCCGAACGCTGCCCAGCCGAGTTGAATCCGTCGATTGACCTCTCGGTCGAAGTTGGACTTACCTAGTCGGACTATTTGTCCCAGGTAAACGTACTCGTCAACAACTTCGAGCATAGTGCTCCCAACAACTACCGGCATAGGTGTGACATGGACATTGAACATGATCTTTGTTTTGTCCATGTTCATCTTAAGACCTATCCGTTGGGAGGCACTATTGAGGTCATTGAGCATAGTGCTTAAGTCCTCCAGCGATTCTGCCATAAGGACTATATCGTCGGCAAATCGAAGGTGAGTGATGTACTCGCCATTGATGTCAATACCGTATCCTTTCCAGTCCAGTAGCTTGAAAACGTATTCCAATGCAGCGGTGAAGAGTTTCGGGGATATAACGTCACCCTGTCTTACACCTCTCTGGCTCTGTACTCGGATGGCCATCGTAGCCCTACTGTACAAACACTTCAGCACTTCGATATACCGACAGTCAACTTGGCACCGCTGAAGGGACTGTGGCACCGCCCAAATTTCGACGGAATCAAAAGCTTTTTCATAGTCCACATACGCCAGGCAAAGTGGTAGATTGTACTCTTCAGTCTTCTGTACAATCTGCCGCAGGGTATGTATGTGGTCTATGGTACTGAAGCCTTTTCGGAAACCGGCTTGTTCGGGAGGCTGGAAGTCGTCGAGTCTGCGTGCGAGACGATTCGTAATTACTCTCGAAAACAGCACGTAGACGCGGCTCAGAAGGGAAATCGGTCTGTAGTTCTTTAAGAGAGCGTTGTCGCCTTTCTTAAAGAACAAGACCACCGCACAATTGCTCTACGCCTCTGGAGTAGTGCCACCATGGAGGACGGAATTGAAGAGCTTCTGAAGGACTTCAAGTACCGGTGCTCCACCCGCTTTCAAAAGCTCCGCTGTAATTCCATCCTCGCCTGGGGCTCTGCCGTTTTTAAGGTGCTGGAGAGCCATTCTAATCTCGCTTAGACTGACGTCCGGGATATCATCGGAATAGTGTCGGATAAGACTTGCTCTTGGATCGTTACTCACACTTGCGTGTGGCTCCAACGATGATGTGTACAGCTGCCCATAGAACCTCTCAATCTCACTCAAAATCTCAGGTGTCCCGGAAACGATGCTGCCACCCTCAGTCTTCAGCTTTGACAGTTGGCTCTTACTGGCAGACAGATCTCTGGCTTGTGGTTGTGGTTAGAGCAGTATTAAAGTTGCGTAAGTCTCGCCGCATGCATTTGGAGATCTGTCTGTTCAGTTGCCTGTATGCTGTCAAATCTGTTGACGATTGCAGCCTCATCTCCCGTCTAACAGCCATGAGATTAAGAGTGTGATCGGAGAGTTTTTGTGTTCTTCTGCGGCGGGTCTTGCAGAACTTAGCTCCGACCGCATGGAGAGTTTCCACGAGCTTGTCATTCATATTGTCCACTGAATTGCAATCTTGTAGGCACTGAAAGCGGTTACGTAACTCGAGCTGAAAGTTTGCGGGATTCTGGATTAGAGCACGAGGGGGACGGAGCGTTGACTTCATTAGACGAGGCCTCTCCAACTTAACGTTTAGGTTCAGTGTGCCTCTAACCATTCGGTGATCGCTGCCAGTTTTCACCCTTGCGATCACTGAGACATCACTGAACAGTTGGCGTCTGGTCGTCATAATGAAGTCAATCTCATTTTTTATCGAACCGTCGGGGCTCGACCAGGTCCACTTCCTGTGGGGCCGCTTCTGGAAGAAAGAGTTCATCATAAAGAGTCCCTCTTTCTCCATAAAGTCGGACAGCTGCTGGCCCCTTCGGTTCCGTTGCCCTACTCCAAATTTCCCTAACTTCAGCTCACCGTTTTCTCTTGTGCCTAGTTTTGCGTTGAAGTCTCCCATCAACACCGTGTAGTGAGTTTTGGAGGAATGCATGGCTTTGGAAATATCCTCATACATTTCCTCCACCTCCTCATCGGGATGTGCCGAGGTTGGTGCGTAAACCTGTATGACTTTCAGCGAATACCGTTTGGTGATTCTGAGTATCAGGTACGCGACCCTCGTCGACACACTCCCAATCTTTACAACGTTGTTGACGAGAGACTTGTGGACGATAAATCCGACACCTCCTTGGGACAGATGGTCGCCCTCCCGGTGATAGAACAAGTTGCCGGATTGGAGAATCACCGTGTCCTCCCCCTCTCTTCGGACCTCCGATAATCCTATAATATTCCAGCGCAACTTGTCTATCTCTTCTTCCAGCTCCAGGATCTTCTCGTCAGTCCTCAGAGTGCGTGCGTTAAATGTTGCCAGGTCGAGTCGTCGTAGGTGGCAACCGAACCTCCACCGGAGATTCTTAGCACCCCCTGCCCCGCCGTTACCGTTATAATCATAATACATACACTGAATTTTAGTTAAACATTTTTATGCACTGATTATTTATCAAATTAGTTATACTAATTCCGGAAGAATGTTGTAGTCACAGTACAGGGGATATATGACAGGGCTAGGGCGTACCCCGCAGGCGACGCGCAGGGGCAGCACCCGGCTCCTGTGGGAAGTGGGCAAGGGTTGTCGCACCTTACGGAGCGGGTGCAACGTAAGAGGCGAGCCCGGAGAGAGAAGAATGTCAGAGTGAGGTTTGCAAGCTGGAATATAGGTACGATGACTGGAAGAGGAAGAGAGTTAGCAGATGTTTTGAAACGACGAAGAGTGAATGTTGCCTGTTTGCAGGAAACAAAATGGAAGGGCAATAAAGCAAGAGAGATTGGGGAAGGATACAAGTTTTATTATTGTGGAAGTGATGGGAAGCGAAATGGAGTAGGAGTTGTGTTAGATATTGGAATGAAAGAACGAGTAACAGATGTGAAAAGAGTAAATGACAGAATGATAGTTGTTAAATTAATTATTGAAAACAAAGTAGTGAATGTTGTAAGTGTGTATACTCCGCAAACAGGCTGTGAAGAGAGTGTGAAAGAGAAGTTTTGGGAGGAATTTGATTGTATGATGATGGGAATACCTGAGAGTGAGGATGTTTATATGGGAGGAGATTTTAATGGACATGTAGGGAGAGTGAATGACGGGTATGAAAGAGTACACGGTGGATGGGGGTACGGAGTGCGGAACCGTGAGGGGGAAGTTCTTCTGCAAGCAGCATGTGCTTTCGACCTGGCTGTAGTAAACACGTGGTTCCAAAAACGAGATCAGCATCTTGTTACTTATAAAGGTGGCCACCACGCGACACAGATCGACTATCTTCTGATAAGAAACCAAATCAAGAGTGTAAAAAACTGCAAAGTGCTTCCAGGTGAAGACTTAGTATCCCAGCACCGAATTCTGCTGGCTGACATCTGCTTAACTGTTCGCCTCAACAAACATAAGGATCGTCCCCCACCCAAAATAAAGTGGCATTTGTTGCATAAGGAGGAGTATGCAAGTGAATTTAGAGAGCTAGTTGTAAACAAGATGATAGAGATGGGTGATATGGAAGGAATGAGTGTGAATGAGTGCTGGAAGGAAATGACTGATTATATCCGAAGTGTGGCAAGGAAGGTGTTAGGAGAAACAAAAGGGAAGCGTATGATAGATAAGGATGGGTGGTGGTGGAGTGAAAGTATTAGAGAAGTTTTGAGAGAAAAGAAAAATGCCTTTAAAGAATGGCAGAGCGTAGAAGACCAGAATGAATCCATAAAAGAAAGTAAGAGAGGGGCGTATAAAGAATGTAAGAAGAGAGCGAAGAAGGAAGTTGCTATTTGTAGGGCAGAGGCGCAAGATAAATTATATCGGTCCCTTGAAAGCCCCCAAGGTCAAAAACGACTTTTTCAAATTGCAAGAGCGAGAGAAAGGAATGGAAGAGATGTTTCACATGTAAAATGTATAAAAGATGATTCTGGAAGGATTTTGACTGACGATGAAAGTATAAAGAAGCGATGGAAGGAGTATTTTGAGAAATTGATGAATGAGGAGAATGAATGGAATGGTATGCTTGAAAACCCACCAGTGAATATGGGCTTAGTGAGAGAAATTAGTGTGGAAGAAGTAAAAATGGCTGTTAGGAATATGAAGAATGGGAAGGCGGTCGGCCCAGATGGAATACCAGTAGAAGTGTGGAAGTTGCTTTGCCGATGACATCGTGCTTGTCGGGGAAGAAGGCATCGAGGTACAGAGCAGACTGACGGGGTGGCAACAGAGGCTGGAAAGTGTTGGCTTGAATATCAGCAGATCCAAAACCGAATATCTGTGCTGTGATTTCGGCGGTCTTTCCAGTCCTGTACCCATGTCGTTGGATGGCGCTATACTGCCTACCTGCTCAGATTTCAAGTTACCTCGGTTCCCTCATTCAAGGCGACGGCGGAATAGATAGAGCTGTGTAGCATAGGATTAACGCAGGGTGGATGAAATGGCGACAGGTCACAGCCACGACGTGCGATCCCCGAATGCCAATAAGGCTGAAGGGGAAAATTTACAAATCGATCATCCGACCTGTCGTCATGTATAGAAGTGTTGGGCCGTCAAGAAGAAGGATGAAAATAGACTGCATGCGAATGAAATGAGAATGTTACGATGGATGTGTGGTGTGACAAGGATGGATAAGATAAAGAATGAGTATATAAGAGGAAGCCCGAAAGTAGCGCCAGTGGTAGAAAAGGTGAGAGGAAGCAGATTGGCATGGTTTGGGCATGTGATGCGGAGGAATGAAAGTCATGTCACAAAACGAGTGTTGAATATGAATGTGGAGGGACACACGGGCAGAGGAAGGGCGAATAGAAGATGGATCGATTGTGTGAAGAGTAATGTGAGAATGAAAGGAGTAAGTATGGAAATGACGGCTGATAGAGAGGAATGGAACAAGAAGATTTACTGCGCCGACCCCAGATAATGGGAAATGGTTTAGAGAATGATGTTGTGGTCACAGTACAAATCCACGAACGCAAAGACTTTAACGTGCTTGAAATAAAGTACATTTTTCTTTATTTTTATTGAATGACATAATTAGTAATAACACAAATAAAACTGCACTCTTAAAAGTCTTATTGCCTTAAGTTACGGTTCATTTCAATTTTATTGACTGTACAGATTTAGTGTGACTGTAATTTACGTAGTTTTAATTATTTTTGGATAAAAAATTACCTATATTAAAAATGATAGGAATCGATTCAACAATTCTGAACAAACTACTTTTTCAAAGTGCGTTAATTATGTTACGTGTTGTATATTGCGTTCAAATTATCGACCAAGTAAGATCGGTTGCCTTTGCGTCCCCCAACAGCAAAAAATTAAAAAACTGCGGTATCTTACCCCAACCAGTTTGGGAATTTTATCGCTGGTTCTAGAATCAGATGAATCGGTCCGATTCGAGAGGTTTTTGGATCGATTCAGTGAATCGATGCGGTGCTCCGAATCACGCACGTAAAAAAATTGTTTTAGATCGATTCGGAGCTTTTCGAAGATTATTTTGCTCCAAAGAATCGATTTTTCGATTTTAGATCGACATGCTTATTTCTTAGATTCTTAGATTTGCGCCTAAGGGTATTAGCATTATTTCTCTAGTACATAGTTAGTAATCTATGGGTATTAGTGTTCTGTGGATTTGGTGGCATTTTGGTGGACTATAGCGTTTGTGTCTCTGACTAGTATATAGTTATCTGTGGCGTTTGTGTACCTACGTAAATCTTAACAGTTTATTAGTTTATTAAAAAAATTAATAGAATATAATTGCAATAAAATGTCCGATAAGAAGGAATTGCTCGATGAAGAAAAGAAACCTATTGTAATAAAGAATGCTACAGATTTACAGAGACTAAAACTTGAAAAACTTATGAAGAATCCTGTCAGTTTGTAATTACTGTTTCAGTCTATATTTGAATAAGTCGTACATAAGTTTAAATATAATAAATCTTTATCTATATATTTATAAAATAAAATCTTGTACTATTTTAGGAAAAACCTGTTGTCATACCAGAACCACCAAAACAAAAAACACTGCCACCGCCGCCAGACTTTGTACGAAATGTAATGGGATCCAGTGCAGGTGCTGGTTCGGGAGAGTTTCATGTTTACAGGCATTTACGACGAAAAGAATATGCTAGACAAAAATTTATTCAAGAAAAAAGTGAAAAGGTGGGTACCATTATCATCTAAGAAATATTTGTAGCATCAAATGTTACCAATTATCATTTTATTTCATTCTTACAATCATCACTTATCTTCATACATATTAAAAATATTCTTCTCATAAAAACAAACTTAAACAGTCCTTTATGAATTATTTTGAACAATTTTACTGGGCATCAGATTACATTTACAATGTTTATTACAGAATACCCTGAAAGTTAAACAGATGTGTTTTGGGTAAAGCTCATAGTTCATGATAAAATTAAGTAATAGCTCATAAGATTTCTGGTACTTGATTTTAATTATGTTTTCAGTTCAGGAGATTTGTGAGGTTAAGCTTGAACTTGTTATGCCGATTTTGGGTTTCGGAAATGTGTTTTAAATTAATTATGATAAAAATAAATATCACTAAAAATTGCATGTAACGAAACGCAAATATGTTAATTTAGTTTTTTTTAACACGGGTACAACTATAAAAAAGTTAATCATTCAGACCCAGACACCCTATTTGTGGCTTAAGATGAAACTCATACACAATAAATTGAATTGTAATGGAGAGCAGTCAAGAGGTTTTTCGTAAAACAAAATTATAACAATTCACAAAATTTTGCAGACATGAGAGTAACTGGGCAATATTAGTAATCTTTGAAGATGGTAGTTCCCCATTTTTTAAAGTGATTAATTAATGATAATACAAAGCATAGGAATAACATAGCAGTGGTACATATAGATATATTCGTCACAAATTTTTGCCCTAGTGCCATTCATTATCCAGGGAGAAAACAGAGGAATATATTTGTACATACATCACATGAACATTCTCTTAATCAATAAATAGTATTATTCCTATCCATTCTCAACTACTCCAAATTCTGCTTATTATATTTCCTATTACAAACTTCTTTGAACTTGATTGGGTATAAATTTAATTTAAATTTCCTTAGATAGGGAGTTTTCATTTTTTACTTGCAAGTTCTTTTACTGGCCTCTTGTGACCAGAAAATGTGGAGAGTAGTTATATGTTTGATTTCTAGTTCATTTTTAGGAAAAACTTGATGAAGAATACCATAAAAAAATTGAAGAAAATAGAAAAGCTGCTGAAGAGCGAACAGCAAAAAAAAGAGCTAAGAGGTTGAAAAAAAAGCAAAAAGCGAAAACTAAAATAAAGAAAGTGAAACCAAATACCCAGAATATTTCATCGCAGTCAGAGTCAGATAAAAATTGCACTGATAGTGAAACTGAAGAAATTCAAAATGACAGTAATGATAAAGATAGAGGTAATTGTAGTTAATAAAACTTATATACAATTTTTACTATTTTTCATTCCTTAGTTTACAAGACCTGGGTTGTAGTATGAATTATCATTATCTTAAACTGATGACTGAATGGGAACAGTATCTAAATTTAAAGTGTGATGTGATATGTTTGATATTGCGATTACAAGCCGCCTGCTAAAGGGAGTATGATATACCCTCCAGGAATCTAGAATTTCCACTAGCCATCAGGTGGGTTAAGTACTGGTTATAAGTTAAAAAAATATCTTAGTATATTAGGTCTTGGTTACCGAAAATGTCTCATACACACAGAAATAGTAATAATAAGACAACAGAAATAAGCCCCCGATTACTTCCAAATCCAATGTTGCCACATCTTAACACATGCATTAAGTGACCGATGCCGGCTTATAAACATATGCAATGCAAAATGATATCTAATTTTTGTGCGCCTAAGTTGACGTCAGGTACCTGGCACTAGCGCCATCTAGTGTCGGGGACCAGAGCGAGGAGGGCTTCCTAGAAAATGTCAATCTTGACTTTCGACCAACAGCGCCATCTAGTATCGAACAGAAGAATTAAGCTTTCTAGAAGCCCCACACTCGAACTTTCTGCGCCTGGTCGGTCGGGGCCCCTTATTTACTGGAATATTCTGGATGTTTTCGTGGAAGAGCCCTATATAAAGCCGTTGATAGCCGCGATCGGGGCAGTATTGAATTTGGCGGGACAAGCGAAGCTTCGGAGCGAAATAAAGTGAATCAGTGTGATTAATTATTAATGTTTTAAGTTTTAATTGGTGTTCGGTAATAAATGGTAATTCAATCGGCAGTTTTTATTGTCACGAACCTCAAGCTCGTAACATAATGTTTCACATTTCATTGCTTGGCAAGCAACATTTCCCACGCAACTAAATCACAAAATGGTGAATGATGTTTGTCAATCATAGCGGCGACAAGGTCATGCGCCTATGCGACTTCTATTGTCTTATTATTACGGTTTCTGTGCTCATACTGTAGTTATTTAATACTGATGACGGAATAACCGTTTTGGAAAGTCTAATATATAGTCTAGGTTAGTAACCAGGTACAACCTTTAAGGTGTAATGTGACAGATTTAATACTGCGATTGCAGGTGGGCCTGCCAAGCATAGCATTTATCCTGTGTGGAAGCTTTAACTTCTGATTTGAGATAAAACTTCCAAATTGAGAGGTGTAAGCCTTTTAATGCACTAATGCAGGGCGCGGATAAAAACGTCTGCTCCACGCATTATTTTTTGGCTCAGAATTTTGTTTAATTACTCTTGTTTTGTAAGTATAATATAGTATTCTATTGTTTCATCTCAATATAACTATTGATCGCGCTTTAATTTAAGGCAAGGCTTTCTAAAAGTCTAAAGGCTTTTAGCGCTCCTTTCTGAGCAGCATGTATATTTTTGCAGCACATTATAATTTTTTCTCGATTAATACAAATTGTTTTAAAAATAGCCTCGATTAGGAATTTAATTCGGTATTTCATAGTATATTATATTCCAAGCAAATACTATTTCAAGAAGTATCAATTCTTGAGCGTCAAAATCGTGTCTAACATACGAAACACTTGTCTTTTGTCCGACCTGCAACCTAGCCGCGAACGTCTCAGTCGTCATGGCGGATAAGTATATGTTTGCACTTTTTTTTAAAGTTATTCCCACACCAGGATTTTTTCCTGTATTGTGGAGGCAGTTAACATAATATATCAATTGCACAAGGACTAACATCCAGGCTTAGAAAAATTATTTACAGGAAATACAAATACTAGTTTCGTGTTGAATTCGAACCTGCGACCTCAGCGCCGCAACTCAATGCTAAGCCACTGCACCACGAGGCCGTTAAAAATGTTTAAAGATTAGATATTACTATTAGTTTCTATATCTTACACTTCAAGTTAATTAGTATGAAATTGTTACTTTGAAAAATACTTTATTCGTTTTTCTTATTGCATAATTTATTCACAGTTGTTAAATGAAATAAAATTAAATATTACATTTTTTTATTTAAAATTCTTAACTCATTACGAAAGATAATTAATACGATTGTGGTTTACTGCACGGACGCCATGACGCTGTCTTCGTTTTTCTTGAGTATGACGAAACCTTCCATTACGGGCGAGAGCGGTAGATACTCGTCGGTAGCGAGTTCAGCGCGTTCGCCGAATGAAAGCAAAACTGGTGTTGTATGCGTATGGGATCCCGCAATAGTTTTAGGCGTACCAGCTTTGCCGATAACGTCCACAGCCTGTAAAAAAATTTATGTGTTCACCTGATAATAAATACTGTACAGATTAAATCATAGACTAAACTCGACGGCCACATGATCTAGAGAGTACACACATAAATTCTTGAATTGAATTCACGATTCCTACTATTTTACATGAGGGGAATTTGGTCCGAACCTTATTCTTGAGATAGGCAGGCATCCTTCTACCAGGGTAGGTAACGAATAAATTTAGTTGGACTAACTTGGAACGAGCGTCGACCACACGCTCCGCCGGCCGCATTATTATGATAACACACAAACACACATATGATTGATACATTTTAGAGCAAGGGAACTAGAGGTAGATTCATGGCAAGTAAGTTTGAAGAAATTGAATTGAAGCTTTTTATTTGAATCTATCATTCACGAACCTTATGCCTAGTCTCAAGTCAACCATTAAACATTGACAGTTTTAATAGTGTGCAGGCATACACATAGTAGAATAAACTGCACATAGTAAAAGTGCTTAGCAATAAAACAAACACACTAGCAACACACCTGCAGGCAATTAAAAAAAAGAATGTGGTGATGGTGAGTGTGGATTGAATCTTGTACCCGACTACACCCATGGTCCTAATTTCATATCCTAAACAGAGACGATTATTTGTGCATTGGTGGGGCGTAAATGTAGGTCATGTTACATACTTGACTCATGTTAATTATTATAATATATAATTTGAGATTGCATTAATATTTTTAAATACTGAAATATAACTGAACTAAAATGTTTTATTAACATACCTGACCAACACGAACACTGACATTCAGGGGCTGAAGATTCTCATCGAGTGTGACAAGCCAACGAGGTTGCATAGCAGTTGCAAGAACATACAGCAAATAGTGAGATTTACCGAGGATTACTGTTAAGACAAAAATAAAAAATTTAAAGGTTCACAGAATATTAAAGCTTCCCTACTTTACTTTATCTAACAGTCTTGATGCTTTATTCCTAACTTACATTCTTACTTATAATCTTCTAAGCTATACATGCAAAATATAGCAAATAGAATGAGAAAAAAAATTATAATATTAAATGGCTAATTTTAATGCGTTGGAATCCGCTCTGTAGAAATGTGTGATGGCAGACTGGGTTCAGCCCCAGGCCTATAAACACATCTACCCTCGATTAAGAATCAAAATGCATATACGATTAAAACCCCAAAGCCCCTACGGACGATGTTCTTTGTACTCAACATATATACATAATATATGCATATGTGTGAGCATGTGTCTTTTCCCGGTCAAGCCGACCCACGTTGTGGCTGCAGCCAAGGTATGCTGCCACCACTTAAACAAAATGGGATACTGTTTTAGAGTTGTTATAATTATGGAAGGCTGATGATATGATAACAGAACATGGTATATTCTTTTTGCAGCCGAGGAAGGTTATAGCTCACTATACTACAACTAACTATTGCTGATTGGCATCAGCCGAGGGCAAAGTAGGGCGCAACTCACTATACTTGAAGTTAAGGAAAGCCAGGAAACGGTATGGTTTAGCTACTATTCTTGCAGTGGACGTAGGCAAGGACACAGTAGGATACACCTTACTGTTCATGCAGTTGAGTAAGATTAGGATACAATCACTATTATTGCAGTTAGAGATCAGGACTCGATGGTAGAACTAAAATTCCTACAGTGATGGAAGGTTAGGACACAAAATGATGCATTCCACTATTGCTGCAGTGGCGAGACTAAAGAAAGGATAGCCAGAATATGGTATGGTTCAACTCACTGTTCTTGTAGTCGAGGAAAGTAGCTGCATTGAAATTCATTTTGATAATCAATTTATTTCATCGTAAAAGTTATTGCCACAGTGATGCAAATTTTTTATACATTTTTTCAAGTGACAATATGGTACAACTCACTGTTATTGCAGTCCAGGAGGCTACCATGTCATACCGTAATACAATATGGCACATTTAACTTTTTTTGTAGTTAAGAAAAGTCGGTATAGTACAAGTCATTATTTTTGCAAGAGAGGCAGATAAGGACACAATTAGGATACAATTCAGTGTTTTTGCAATTGAAGAAATTTTCGAGACAGAATAACAAAACTCACTATTTTTGTACTGGTGTCCAGTGAGGACACAGAATGGTACGACTCATTATTTTTGCAGTGTCGAGGACACAGTAGGACAATTCATTGTTCATGCAGTCAAGAAAAGTCAAGACACAATATGGCATAACTCACTGTTTCTACAGTAACTGCAGGCTAACTTTTCTGTAAAGGTGTCAAACCATATACCTATCTGTGCTACCGAGAAGTAGAGCGTACTGCTATTCCATTCCAATGGAAAGAGGACCAGTATAATTACAGGCTGTTAGGCATACCACCTTAGCCCTCAATGGTGACGCATCTGTATCCTTTGAGGTTAGTTACGGGTGTCCATGTGCTGTAGTAGTCACTTCATCAGGTGGGTTGCAGTTTGCTTGTGTGTTTATGTCGGGCGTGGGAGGGTGTGGAGTGGTGAAACGTTGGTGTGGCGGGGGCACTGACTGTTCTTGCAGTCGAGGAAGGCGGTGAGCACGACGAGCAGGCCGGCGAGCGCGGGCTGGTTGAGCAGGCGGCGGTCGGCGTGCGCCGGGCACAGCGTGACCGTGCCCTTGCCGGCGTGGCACAGGCCCTGCGCCAGCCGCACCATAAAGAGGTGCACCGGCGACTTGCCATGGTACAGCGCCAGCGCGCGCAGCATCGTCGCCAGCCTGTGCACACCATCTCACATTCAACCGGGCCTGGCCTGGCTGCTTCACCACTATCCCACCTCGTGGTAAGTGGTGAGGCAGTCGAAGATGATAAAACATACTGACTTAACAAATGTCTATTCGCTCGCCCGATTACCAGATGTTGCTCGTTGGGAATGAGGTTACACAATTTTGTTATAATTGAAAGGTTGCATTTTAATCCTTCAATCCTAATAAAAATCCTATGCAGCGGCCGCACCCACCCAGAGCACTTAAAACCATTAAAACTTATATTTAGAAACTACTTTTCTAAGAAGAAAATTGGCATTATAAAATCTGTACAAAATTCTCTATCCTGTGATGTAAACAAAAGTCAGGTTTTACTTCATTACAAAAATGTTTTATTGTATTTTGATAACAAAAAAAAAACATACCAAGCGAATGTCGGCAGCGTGAAAATCATAATTATTTCAATATATATTACGAGGAACTATTTACGTAAAAAGATTAATTACATTCACACAAAAACTTTCATTACAATTTTATAATAAAACACTATACTAAAACAGTAATATACCTAGAAAATATATAAATATTGTTACGAGCTTGAGGTTCGTGACAATAAAAATTGCCGATAGCATTACCTAAATTAACACTAATACACTTTACACTAATCAAAGTTAAAAACACTAATAATTAATCACACTGATTCACTTTATTCCGCTCCGAAGCTTCGCTTGTCTCGCCAACTTCAATACTTCACCGATCGCATATTGCAATATAAATTAGCACCGAAATATCCAGAATATTCAAGTAAACACGCGCAAGGTACCGAGAGTTCGAGTTTCAACTACTAGAAGTTTAGTTCTTCGGTTCGAGACTAGATGGCGCTGTCGGTTGAAAGATTAGTGATGCATTTTCATATTGATTCTAAAATGCCAAACTTCTTCATAGAAAAGTAGTCCCTATTTATATTAATGGGTTAAAGTGCTGTGGGTGGGTGGTCTCATGAGACCGCTAGGGGATTGAGAAGTTAGATTATCGGTTATGTTGAGTATATAATTACATAAAGTATAGCTTCAGCGGTTTGCTCTATAATTCTACGGATATTTTAACTCTTTTTGTTTATATAGTTTTAGGAATATCTATAATTATAGTTAATATTTCAGAAAGAAATAGTAACTTTTACATTTACGTAACAAATTAACTTTCCCTGCCATATATTTCAAATATTTCACTTAATTCTTAAGTAATGCTGCCAGGTGGCATAAAAAGCCTCATTATACTTCATTATTCAGCCTGTAAAAGTGTACCACTGAACCTCCCATGTCAGAGAAGGATTTGCCTTAGTCAACCTTGACAGGCAGATTGACAATTGCAATACCAGATGTGTTGCACTATTGACAATATTGTTCATCGCCGGTCGGAGTATTTTACATCTAACATATTCATGGTGGTTCTTCCATATCAGAAGCTATGAGATATTTCTGACATATCCCATAAGTTACCTTTTACGACACCCACAGGATGAAAATGGGGTTGGGATGGGTTGTCCTTTCCGCCACAGTACGGCGCTACTTTTATCGCATTTGTTGCGTGTTTTCCGCTTAATCAATAACTCATGGCAGCTTTTGCAACACAATCTCATAAAATATACAAAGTTTGTTAATTGCCAAATTCAAAAAATGTATTTAACTAATATTGTATAGATAGAGAGTTATTAACACATCATAATAACGACTTAGAATGAGATTATTGCTACTGAGTTAACTATTACGATTTGTATAACATATACAATATGATATATTATTGCAAATGATTTTTTTTATAGAAGGTTATGCTGGTTTTCTTGCTAGTTCCTCCTGGGATAGACGATTTTTCCAAGCCAGTGGTTAATTAAACTTAAAAATTACATTCAATAAGTATCATTAATTTCTTAACTATATTAAAAAAAATCTTTTACTATTCTTGTGATAGCAGCGTAAGAGAATTAAGAAACACATTTCATTTCATTGATATAGTAAGAGGCCACTATATGAAAGGCAAGAAAGATTTTATGCTCTCCGATAGAATCTGCATGCCAAATGTGACAATTAATGCCCAAATACTCAAACGCTACTCAATTTTAAGATGTTGTTGAGTATCGTGGTGTCAGTCACCTTGAATTAAAGTGATATAGACTGTACGAGACTTAACAGCATCTCATAATTGAGGATCATTTGAGTATTTGGGCATAAGACAAATAAATTCCTCCTATAGAAATCTCCAGCAATGAACTAATGAGTTGATTAAGAAGAAGACTACTTATAGTTTAGGTTTTAGGCTGACGTGTCCATATTATATTTCTGAACTTACCTTGCATTATTAGTACCAGCACCTACAAGTCCCATGGCAAATATGGCATTATATGCTACATCGTTATCAGAGTCATGAGAATACTTGTTAAGGACGTCTATAACCGCTAATTGGGGGTTCGAAATAGAGCACAGAGCTATAGCCAGTGGTACAGCACGACGGACTGCTGGTTCACCATACCGCCCCTGCAAAGATGTAACAATTACGTTTACTACTCTTATATATTTGTAAACAAGTTTTGTTGTCAATGATATTTTTCAATTATTAGAACAACTGAGCTTGTAGTCTATGCTTATATATATATATATATATATATATATATATATATATATATATATATATATATATATATATATATAATATGCTTCTTTATAATGGGAAAATAGTTGCAAAAGGTATATCGGGTTAAATAATTGAACTCTATAAAAATTTGACTTTTAACAAAAAGTAAAACCCGGCTTTAAAGAACTAAATATAACATTTTTTTTTTACTTTAGGTTCAAAATTATATGGAACCAACTATGAAGTAAAACTTATTTTAAAAAAATCATTTAATTTGGACACAACAGATGAAGACTTTAAGTACATACAGTTTATATAAGAACCTTCCCATTTTCTTAAGTCGGCTAAAATCTATACAAAAGTGTAAAGTACCTCATACTATCACTTACAAGTTGCCCAAAGATTCTAGTACACATTTCTGCACCAGTCTCCTCCGCTAGTGCGATTACAGCAACACCCAGTGTGGCCACAGCTTGCACTGACGATAACTCTTTGTTTGCCTCTTTTTCTTTCTCCTTTTCTTTATTTTTGCTGTCCTTTGACTTGCCTGCAATATAAAAATACATAAAATTAAATAACATGTACTTATACCAACTCGCACGCCTATCACACTGGGTATAAGCAGAGATTATAAAATTCCATTTAGATGATCCTGTCCTCACATCTACCTCACTTCCTTCACATCAATATATTTACGCATACATGCTTTTAACAAACCAACTTACTTTTGTTTTTATCATCCTTAGAACTTCCAGCTGAGCTGCTGCTCTCTTTGGCATCCTTTTTATCTTGCTTCTTGAAAGCCGTATCTTCAGTGGATGATTGCTCATTCTAAAAGATTAAAAATGCGTAAAAGTTCTTAGCTATTATTTTATTAAAAGCTATTATTTTATTCTTTCAAATTTTTTAAGTAGTTTTATTTAAAAGAATAAAATAATGGCTTCTGAATTTAGCGCTAAGACGAGAAGATGGTATATCAAAGAATTAAATTCACTCTGAATTAACTAAAGCATCTAGTGATGGTAAGATGATAGGTTTACTTTAAGTTACTACTAGGTACTATTACAAATTAAATTAATTTATATAAAATAATATTGAATGTTGATGATATGATAATTTGTAATTTATGTTTAAAAATTAGATAATACGAAAATAGTTAGTCCTCTAGTGTTGCTATGCCTTTGCAGGGTGTCACATGTATACCTATCAAAATTGTACCATCTTAAATTTATAATGCGACATGCATTAAACAATTTGAATTTAAATTTGTTACCTATTGCTACCTACTTCTTATTCAAGTATCAGTGCATCCACATTTTGACATTTCATCCTAGTGCTCAAGTTTGACAACACATTTGTCATCTTTTGCCATATTTCTAATAATCATTAGGTGGATTGTTAACTCAATTCTCACTTATATGTTTTAAAAAAAAGGTAGAATAATCTTCATTATGTTGAAACGAAAAGATTAGCGGTACTTTAAAAAGGAGCCAGGGTCTCATACCTGTGTACCATGTGTTAACTACTGAACAAGTAGCATATCAACAGGAACAAACCTCGGTGTCATAGTGCTTGGAGCATATATGCAACATCTGTTGGACGACGAGCACGTCGCCCGTGCCAGCGTACGCGCACATCGACAGCGTTGTCTGGCACAGCGACTGTTGCGGCTCCGGCAGCACTTCGAGAGCCGCCATAGTGGCTTCTGTTCGCTCCTTACAGCCTATATACAAATGATAGAATATCATTATCCTAACAAGCGTAGTGACGGTGTAATATTATCCACTAACCCATATCATCCCGTAGGTGTCATAAGAGTAAGAGGGACTAGATGGGCAGCAGCGTCTTCCTGATAACAACTCAAATAATAAAAAAAGATTGATTGACAACCCGCCTGCCAAGCGTGGCTACTATGGCAAAATCCTCCCTATTAGGCAGTTTATGGGAGAGGCCTATGTTCAACAGTGAATATTTATACGCTGTAATGAAATGGATTATCCTAATCACTGGCTTTGTACATGTTTTCACTAAAAATGCGGAAGGTGAAGACCATTTTCTGGTAGTTGCCCTTCACCATGATAGGCAAGCTGGTTGATGGGTACAAAGCTGATATCCCCACAATTGTTAAGTTGCTGCCAATCATTTATCTGTGGAATTAGGTATGCTCAGTATTTCTAAATGTTTTTTTTTCTAATTCTAATAGAAAGAGTTGTCTTCATCAGCCTGTAAATAGTTCATTGGTGAACATGGGCCTCTTTTATAGTAAGGACATGTATCAACAATTCCAACTATTTGGCACAAAAATATTTTAAATAAATAAACTAAAGACATACTCTTTGCTGAACTAATTTTCAAAATGGGGAGAGTAGTGGACCACTCAAATGCAAGATGTTATGGATAACGCACAAATTACGCGCGTTGACCAAGTACAATGCGTAGAAGTAACAATATCTTCTAACCGCGTGCGTCTTTGAAATGATGAATTTAATTTTAATTTGAAGTTATTAATAAAATATTTCTATTCTCACTGTTACGGCCCTCAGTTACCCCGACAAAAGTCGACCGGACTAGGGCCCATAGTAACCCAACTCGACGAGTAACCGAGAGGAGGCCCCAATTTGGCCTATGGATAATTAATTTATAACGGCTGCTATAATCAAACACCAACTTACCGAGCTCCGGTAGTGTCGACCACAAGGCACCGTCAGGGGTAGATAAATGGTGTATGTGTGTGTGTGTGTAGTGTAGGAAAGTGTGTAATGTAACCTGACGTCACCGAGGTAATCGTTCAGCGGCACCACATGCGTTGAATGCTCCACAAGGCGCTCACCGCTATCGGAACTCAAGTCTAGCGTCACTTAGCACAAACTATAATCTAAGATGACGCGATCTCCGGATCACAAAATTTAACGTTCCACACGAAAGCAAAATTCCTACGTACACTTTTTTTATTTTTTATTTATTTTAACTTTAATTACTACACAAGCCAATCGTCGACGCAAATTAATAGCAATCGAAGTTAAATCAATAACTCAAACTTAAAAAAGCCTCGTTGTCACGTTTCCAATTTTCATTTTCATTAACGACAAAATACAACACAATAGAGGCCGTCGTTATACGACGCGGCAAAACTTATCAAAACTCGCGACCTCTAATCGACACGGTCGCCGCGTACTCTCGAATGTTCTAGGCTAATCTCGCGACCCTCACCGGCACGGCCTCAGCGCTCAAAGATTCCTGCAGACAGCCAGACGCGGTCGCCGGCGCAAAAATAACCCCCGCCCCCGCGCAACCCTCCAACCGGTTCCTCGCCCGGGGCGCGCCTTGCAAGTTTCAAGGGTTATGATTTAGCTTAAACACTCACCTAAGAAACACAATCCCAGACCCAAGTGCAAGAATCTGGCGTAAGTAGAGGAATGCAATTCCTTGTTGTCTTCAATCAGACGCTGAATAATGGCGCACGTGACCTGTAGAATAATTTTAATGAACTATAACGGTCGGTGACGGAACAGCAGATACACGTGTATAACTCAACGCTCAACTCCAAATCATACAATATGTACATTTTCAAAGTAAAATTTTTTATATAATTTCAATTTTTAATATTTAGGTACATAAACTTTAGCTTTATCTATCCATTGCTAGACGACGGTTGTAATCACCACATGCGAAATGAACGGCTTTTCTTGATTTGTTTTCTTTTATTTATGTAATAAAATATTTAATAAGTAAATGCTTGAATGAAATATCCGGATGCGTCTAACGGCGCTGATAACGCTTGATTAACTCGATCGTGTTTGTCGATTCGAATTAAATAAGAATTAGTAAAATTAAATTTCGTAAAAACGTCATTTTGAAACGAAACCCAAAAAAATGAGGTGTTACAATCAAGTGGCCTGCGAGTGAGCTACTGAGTATAAAAAGAATGATGCCAGAACTAACGTCGCCATTGCAGGAGCCAACCGCGATGAGTCCGCAGGCGACGGCGGCGAGTGCGCAAATTTCTGCGGGCGCGGCCGCGTCGCTCAGCACAGGCAGCAAGTGCTGCAGTACGTCGTCACGCTGAGTGCCCGCGTACGCAATGCCCAGACCTGATAGATAGAATATAATGAAGTGTGATGTAGCTTACGTGATACCTCCAATATTACAGAAGTGATATTACAAAACAGTAATATATTGCTGTCGCAGACTACAAGACGAGTAATTAAAGTTAGAAGTACAGAATTTAGCAGAATACGAGTGAAGTTTGAATTTATATGAATATGTTCAGGAAGTGGACTTGTGGTCAAGCTTTAGTGACAAAACTTTTGATATTTATGCGTTTTTGTTAATGCAATTATTTTAAAAAATTGCTTTAATACGGTTTAACTTTTATATTTCTGGTAACTTTTTAGGGTTCCGTAGTTAAACAACAAAGGAACCCTTATAGTTGTGCCTTATCTATCTGTTAGTACGTCCGCAGTTTTACTCAGAGTCTAGGTGCTACAAAACAGTAATTCGGCATAGGTATAGATTTTAATCACGCCTACAAATATGTGTAAATAAAATCTTGAAAAAATTTTTTTTTGGTATCTCCTATACAAGCGATTTCTTTTTTACCCACCTATTCCATCATATGGGATGTCATTGGATAGATCTTTCAAGAATATTGGGGGTATAGAACAACATTTTTTGATTTACGTTTAATATTTAGATTTAGTGGTAATTTTATTACAGTCATCTGTTCCTTCCCTTCCACCAACTAAATAGCTGTTAGGAAACCTAAAACGTATGTAAGTAAGATGTAAGTTAAAAGGAAAACTATCACTGCTAGGGCGGTGGTGGTGAATGGTTTAGGCGAGCAAACCTCAGGATAGTTTTGGACAGGAGTGGTTTAGAGAAAAGTTCGTTATGGTCACATATATCTAAGACTTGTACTGTCGGGAACTAATAGGTGGCTAGAGAACTAAGACTTTTTTGAATGAACTTGGCATGTGAATGGTTTAAGGTAGATTGTATTTCAAAATCGAAAAGATTGTTTAGTTTAATCTTTTTTGAATACCACTCCCTATAAGTCTGCTTGGAAAATAAGTCCTTCAGTAACCTACATTTTATTAACTGACTTCAAAAAAAGGAGGAAGTACTAATTCGACTGTATGTATTTTTTGTGTTACCTCAAAACTTTTTCTAGGTGAACTGATTTTGATTATTCTTTTTTATTCGAAAGCTCGAGCTTTTCAAGTGGTCCATATAAATTTGGCCAAGATCTAACCAGTAGGTTTTTAGTTATTCTTCGTAATGCGTATTTAATTGTCTTCGACTACATTGATGACATTCTTATCAAATTTATATTGAAGTCGGTTGTACAATTTTTTTTTAATTTTACCACTTGTTTGGGTCCATTTTAGTCAGTATAGCAGTGAAACCGCGAACTTACTTTATAAGCCTACAGTATCAAGAAGGCCCCTTCTTAGTTCAAGTTTTGTGATGGGCAACTCAGAACCCTACATTATGCGTGACCCAACACGCATTTGGTTGGTTTTATTTTTATTTATTAATATAAAATTTATATTTACGACTAGAATGGTTATCTAGCTAAAACTTACATAAGAAATACTTACCTAACACACTACCAATTCTCAGGTTGGCACTGGAATGTAAGACATAGTCAGATAAGAGGGCGAGTGCAGGATCACATTCATTTCGTACGCCGCAATTGACTAGGCCCAGTGCCAATAATGCACCCGCCTTAATATGTTCGTCGGAAGTGTACAGATACTTGTCAATGGGGGTCAAACCCCCATCCACATCCCACAAGTGGATCATACCGAGAGATGCCGCCGCAGATAGCATGCCTGAAATTTTAGATAGTACGTCTGTCATATTCTAATAAAAAAATTTAAAAATATTAATTTCTTTGCAACCTTCCGCTAAATAAATACATACACACACATACAAATACAGTCATACAAATGTAGAACCTACGGCGGCTGACCGCTACTACGCCGAGCCGCCGTCTACATTACCTGAAGATGCCTCGTGTAGAGGCGAAACACGTGTCGTATTATCGTCGATGGTGTGTCTTACCTGGAATAGTGGTGTTGGGAGTAGTGGTGCTGGGACTAGTGGTGACGGAGTTAGTGCATGCAATTGAGGGAGGGCGGGAGGTGCTCTTCAATCTAGGTAAGACACATCATTGTATTTATTTAGCGGAAGGTTGCAAAGAAATTTATATTTTTATTTTTTTATTATAATGGATTTCCGCAAAGTAACGCCTGATTCTATCAATTATGTCATATTCATATTAGAAGTCTGCAGTCTGTGAACACGTACAGGATCGCCCCCGTCACTACATCAGATTTGATAGACCACAAATCCTCTCTAAAGAACACCGATTCCTTCCAAGGATGATTAGCGGAGCTATTGAAATTAAAAAACATTCTAATTTCAATAGAGAAGATGGCTCAGCGCTACCATCTGCTTGGGATCCTATAATTAATAAAATCAAGTCCCGACCCAAGGATACAACTGCAAGACTTCAAGATACTATAAGTTCATACTGCGTAGATCAGAACAAAAATTAATAATTTTAATCTGTGGTTAACCGCGGTTAACATGACATCTGGACGTTGAACACCTCAGTCCCCCAGGTGACCATGGGTGATGTAAAGTGCTCAAAATCAGTGCGTCGGGAATATAAAAAAGTTAATATACGCGATAAAATCCGTAAAAACTAGTTTTATTTAAATGTGTATAGCATGTGTCAAATCGATTGAGAAAAACGGACAATGATGACCTCAGATATGAGCCGAGTGTCAAAAGGCGTAACTTACAAAATCTCAATTTAGATGTGATAATAATATTTAAATATTGATATTATTCACACTTCTAGATCAGATACATATGTTTATAGACATATATTTTGTTTTTTTGTTTCTTAAATAATATTGTCCATCGTAAAATCTTACGGTATTCGATGTCGTTAGCACTCGAATCTTTATATGTGTTATAAATTAATGCTTTTTGTTAAATGAATAAAGTACTTTATAAAAATAGATGATTTTTCTTCTACAGCGATCTTTTACATAACTTTTTAATAATAGTTAATATATATATATATATATATATATATATATATATATATATATATATTATATCAAGCATTATAAAAAAAAATCATTATAAATAAAGGTTTGTAGCCCCTGGTTAAACGACCGAAAGGTCATTGTCCGTTTTTCTCAATCGATTTTGCACATACTTTAGTGTTCACTCATAATACTCATTTTACACTTAACAAGTACTACAAAAACATCAACCTACTATATACATACATATTACTGTCGCCAAATGCTTATTGGCAGATTTCACATGACCATGAAATATTTTGACCTCAGACATGCAGATCTCCTAATAATATTTTTATTCACTGACAAGCATGTAGCAAATCAGTATTTAAACTATGTTTGCTAGTGTATTATAAAATAACTAGCTATCCCCCCGGCTTCGCACGGGTGACTTTTGGATCTCGACAACAGCGCCACCTAACAGGTCCAATTGTGAATCTAAACCATCCAGGGACCCACTCAAACGCACATTTTATACGTGGTAGAGCCATGCTGCAGTTATATTAGAAGTATAGTTGTAGCACGGTCGGATCGACCGGGGAAGTACCACGCTCTCACAGAAGACCAGCGTAAAATAGTAGCGTAATGCTGCTATATTTCGTATGGTGAGTGTAGAGAACCGGAGATCCTTTTTACTGGAAAAGAGACATTCCATCTTAGTCCTCACGGGTGACAACGCATCTGCATTTTGATTCGTAATCGAGGACAGCAACCACTTACAATCAGGTGGACTGCGTGCTCGTTTGTCACCCTGACCTATATTAAAAAAAAATCATCAAAATCCGTTGCGCAGTTTAAAATATCTAAAGCGTACAGACGGCGGGAAGTGATTTTATTTTATATGTTTTATACTATACTCCTACTCTGTAACTCTTAGGCATATTTTTCTCCTTCATTAGCCCGTTAACAGTCTTTCCGGGTTCAGAGAATGAGAGAGACACTTTAACAAAATTACAGCATGCATTACCAAATTTTTGAGAGTAGCAAGTCATGTCATGCACTAAATTCTAATTAAACTAAGTATTTAAAATGGTTAAAAACAGACATCTGAAAAGTACGATAAGATTTTTGTTTAGTTTGTAACATTCTGGCTTCATTTTCCTTATTTAACTTTTATAGCATTCATGACATATCGAGGGATAGATTATATTACTCTACTATGACAAAAAAACATAAATTTTACCATGATCCTTGTTTTTGTACATCCACTTATTTCCATCTTCAGTAGTCACAAGTTTATCGCGACCAAAGCCTGCATTAACAAATGCATTAACGAAAGTTGCTGACAAATTCTGTCTTGCAGAGTCAACTGGATGTTCTGCAAGTAGCGAAGGTCTAAGGGCTGATCCAGCAGACTCTAACCAAGTTTTGTACACTTCTTCTGGTGTTTTAGGTTCCATTATATCCAGCTAAAACCCCAGCCCAAAAAGCTTAGATTTAATTTACAAGCAGCAATAAATTATAAGGATTGTTTAAAAATGTATAAAATTGTAAAACATCTTATGATTATAGTTAAAATTAAAACATTTAAATTTATGTTAATATCTTTTAATGGTCTTAAGGTAAATGATGAAACGTAATTAAACTTAAAAATAGAAGTAAAAATCGCCTTCAAGAAAATTAAAAAATAATGAAATAATTTCCACATAATTTAATACCTTCTAAGGTTGGTGCTACGACATAGTATATCCAAAATTTAAATCTCCAACTTCAGAAGCTATTATATGAAAATGTTTTTTTTTTAGTTTTTGTAGTAGGTTTGTACTTTTATAAAGTTTAATTATTTGACCATATTTAATGTTGTCTAAATAAAAAAATAAATAAAAATAAAAACATTGAAAATTTGATCCACATTTTTCAAATTTAAATGGGGAATAGTATAGTAAATAAAGTTTTCATTTCATCATCCTTTTTCATTAAAAATTATTCTAATCAGTTCAAAGTTGTCTAAGATAATGCATAACATACATACAAAACAAAAAAACAATGAAATCTTGGAACTCTTCTTTTTTTTGAAGTCAGTTTACAAATACGTAAATAAGAATACAGAACTAAATTAATGTATAATTATGTTTGTATACATTTCTTACCTCTCTAGCTAAACTAAGATAATGATCATTGATATGAGCATTCAAAAGAATGGTGCGAAGATCCTCATCCTCCAAATCGATTGGCACATATTGTCTAGCCAACATATAGCATAATTGTTTCTTTACCAACCTAAAAGGTTTTATTTTAGTTATTAATAAAACAGTTTTGAAAGTAGCATTTTTAAATCTATATTATTAAGAGATAAAGAAAACGAAGTAATGAGTTGAACTATTATTCTTCTTAACTATACTAAATAATAAATATTTTAATAAAAAACTATATGTTTTTATGTACATACGGATCTGTGCAAGCATTGAAGACTTCTTCACACTTGGCTTTATCATGTAGCTGCATAGCTACAAGCATAGCACGAGGATACTCTCCAAAACGCAAATACGTGTCTAGAACACCTTGTAATATCTGTGTTGACTCTGGCTCCACGACATAGCTTGCACAACTGTTAAGAATAATTAAATATGAAGTATAGTAAAATAACATCATTAAGCATGTGGCAAATTATTTAAAATTGATATTACTAATTCCATGGTTATGAAATTTGAGGGTATATGCTTATTCCCTGAACTACCATTATTTTGTAGTAGGGTTCTCATTAAATGTCACACTCAACAGTATTGCTGATAAATAGACGAAGACATCCGTGCAATGATGGAAAATCCAGCCAAAAACACTGAAGTCAATTTTAGCTGACTGGTAATTTATTGGTAAGAGCCGCTTTGCGTGTTTCATTGTTTCATCTTTCTATTCTTTAAAAAAATTATTAATAATGTCGACTAAAAAGAATTTGGTAAGAGCCGCTTTGGGTGTTTTATTGTTTCATCTTTCTATTTGTTACAAAAATTGTGATCGAGTAACACGTATCTACCGCTGTCTTCCTAGTTTATAATGTTGCCTAAAAAAGAATGAAAAACAAACTTTGACTGCAAACATAGTCGAAATTGCGAATGGTATAGGACGAGATGGGTTCAAACAGATAGAATCAAGTGACATTCAGGAGTTGCTACGTGTAAGATAATCCACCATCAATATTATCCAATAATTGTCTTAGAGACGACAGGTTCTGTTGTCATCTCTTACAACACCCAAAGGAAGTAACACTCAGGAAAACCCAAATGTAACAGGACATGGCAGCGGTATCTTCCTGATACCAACTCAACAATAATAAAAAAAATGTGTAATGGGCTGTAATATACTGGTGATGAATGATATCTCTCATGTATATTGAATCTCTCTGATTTCACCAACCCACACTGGCCAGGTGTGGTTTGGTTTACTGGTAAGTATAGTTGTTAGTACAAATGTTTTGAATATTTTTTTCTTACACTTTACTTCTCCATGCCATTATAACATTCATGGAAATTCAGCAGTGGACTTAAAATATTACTGTTAGTGCAAATAGATCAGCAAAGATAGTACTCTAACTAGTAACTTTTAGCGTGTGTATACTGTAAAGTAGCACGTGGTGGCCATGTAATAACCCACTAGTGTCGTAAGAGCCGACAGAGGGAAACAAATCAAGAGATGGGCAGCAGCATCTTCCTAATAACCACTAAAAATGAAAAATACTGCAGTTGCCAACCTGCTTGCCAAGCATGGCAACTTTGGTATATATCCCAACTACGAGGCAATCTATGGCCTATCTTCTGCAGAGGACTAATAAGAACTACTAAGTAGCTTAAAAGATATGCGGGGTTGTTTCAAAGGAAGCCCTACTTGACTTTAAAGACAAATTGAAGGTTGGAGGAACTTGACTTCTTGATTCAATTAAGTGAACTTTTCCATGCACATAAATATTATTTGTGCAATATGCATAACTTACAGCAGTAGACAATACATACCCAATCAAATAGAGGCATACACGTGGGTAATTGCTCTGATCCATATGCTGAGTAAGCAAATCAAGTCTATCAATTTCCATTAGTAAATCACAGGCCTGGATCTCTGCTGAGTGCTGCATATCAAATGTAACTACATCACGCACCAGTGGCAGTAATGTATCCATGTTTTCTATGTTCCATTCCTCAGCTATTTCACCTTCCAACTGTCTTTAATCACAATAATATATTAATGCTTAAGATATTATTAAATAACATTATAAATTCAAATTGGAATTCTAGGATGAGTAAAATCAATCATACCTAACATATTCATGCCCCCATTCTCCAACATTTGACATAGTGCCCAAAAGGCAATATTTCAAACATTCTCTTTTTTCGGCCGCCTCCTAAAATTATTCAAACTGCTATTGATAACAATATTAAAAATAAATAATTTGGAAAATGCACAAATATGGGTTATACCGTTTAATCACCCTACGAAATCCACACTAGGGTGTTGACTTAAAAAACTCGTGTTTGTTTATCCACCCTACACAGGGTGGATAATCAGAATTCACTTTTTGATTATTGTTCCACCTTTCCTCTCAAAGTACAGTTCCAACAGAAAATATATTCATACTTTAACATATTATTGATTAATTTTTAATAACCACAAACTTAAACAAAAATCATATTAAATATTGCGTTTAAACCAAATTAAGCTTCTTTGTTTTACATAATGATTTCTTATATATTAAACACAATAAAATCCGTAAAAGTAGTTTTAATCAATTCTTTGTTTTAAATAATAATAAGTAATTTATAAATTCTGCAATATGTCCAGGAAATTACCAGCATTAATTTCATTATTGAGTAGATGTAATTGTATATCCCGCATAAATTTGTCTCTCAATAAAAGACATTTTAAAATTTATTATGTACTGTTTGCCGTGTAGTAGCAGTTAAGAATATCCACTTCCCCATATCTTCCCGTGGGTGTCGTAAAAGGCGACAGAGGGAAACAGGCAGGAGACGGGCAGCAACATCTTCCTGATAACAGCAACTGTAAAACAAACAAAACTGCGGTTGCCAAACCGCTTGCCAAGCGTGGCAACTATGGCAATATACCCCCCATGAAGAATTACACAAATAGACGGCCTTGCGCTGGAATATTATAGGATTATCCGAGGTCCGAAGAGAGGGGAAGAACACGGTGAATCCGGCATCTTGTTCTATCACCGGAAGGGCGACCATCTGTCCCAAGGAGGTGTTGGATTTATCGTCCACAAGTCTCTCGTTAACAACGTTTTAAAGATTGGGAGTGTATCGACGAGGGTTGCGTACCTTATACTCAGAATCACCAAACGGTATTCGCTGAAGGTCATACAGGTTTAAGCGCCAACGTCGGAACATCCCGATGAGGAGGTGGAGGTAATGTATGAGGACATTTCTAGAGCCATGAATTCCTCGAAAACTCATTATACGGTGTTAATGGGAGACTTCAACCCAAAACCGGGCACAAGAAAGAACGGTGAGCTGAAGGTAGGGAAATTTGGGATAGGGCAACGGAACCCAAGGGGCCAGCAGCTGGCCGACTTCATGGAGAAAGAGGGACTTTTTATGATGAACTCTTTCTTCCAGAAGCGGCCCCACAGAAAGTGGACCTGGTCGAGCCCCGACGGTTCGACAAAAAACGAGATTGACTTCATTATGACGACCAGACGCCAACTGTTCAGTGATGTCTCAGTGATCGCAAGGGTGAAAACTGGCAGCGATCACCGAATAGTTAGAGGCACACTGAACCTAAACGTTAAGTTGGAGAGGTCTCGTCTAATGAAGTCAACGCTTCGTCCCCATCGTGCTCTAATCCAGAATCCCGAAACCTTTCAGCTCGAGTTACGTAACCGCTTTCAGTGCCTAGATGATTGCAATGCAGTGGACGATATGAAGGACAAGCTCGTGGAAACTGTCCATGCGGTCGGAGCAAGTTCTGCAAGACCCGCCGCAGAAGAACATAAAAACTCTCTGATCACACTCTTAATCTCATGGCTGTTAGACGGGAGATGAGGCTGCAATCGTCAACAGATTTGACAGCATACAGGCAACTGAACAGACAGATCTCCAAATGCATGCGGCGAGACTTACGCAACTTTAATACTGCTCGTATTAAAGAAGCGATCGAGCGGAACCAGAGCTCCAAAGTATGCCAGAGATCTGTCTGCCAAAAGGAGCCAACTGTCAAGGTTGAAGACTGAGTGTGGCAGCATCGTTACCGGGACACCTGAGATTTTGAGTGAGATTGAGAGGTTCTATGGGCAGCTGTACACATCATTGTTGGAGGCACATGCAAGTGAGAGTAACGATCAAAGAGCAAGCCTTATTCAACACTATTCTGATGATATCCCGGACGTCAGTCTAAGCGAGATTAGAATGGCTCTCCAGCACCTTAAAAACGGCAGGGCACCAGGTGAGGATGGAATTACAGCGGAGCTTCTGAAAGCGGTTGAAACACCGGTACTTGAAGTCCTTCAGAAACTCTTCAATTTCGTGCTCCATGGTGGCACTACTCCGGAGGCGTGGAGCAGAAGTGCGGTGGTCTTGTCCTTTAAGAAAGGCGACAACGCTCTCTTGAAGAAATACAGACCGATTTCCCTTCTGAGCCGCGTCTACGTCCTGTTTTCGAGTCATTACGAACCGTCTCGCACGCAGACTCGACGACTTCCAGCCTCACGAACAAGCCGGTTTCCGAAAAGGCTTCAGTACCATAGACCACATACATACCCTGCGGCAGATTGTACAGAAGACCGAAGAGTACAATCTGCCACTATGCCTGGCGTATGCGGACTATGAGAAAGCCTTTGATTCCGTCGAAATTTGGGCGGTGCTACAGTCCCTTCAGCGGTGCCAAGTTGACTGTCGGTATATCGAACTGCTGAAGTGTTTGTACAGTAGGGCTACGATAGCTATCCGAGTACAGAACCAGAGTTCGAAACCTATGCAACTGCAGAAAGGTGTAAGGCAGGGTGAAGTTATATCCCCGAAACTCTTCACCGCTGCATTGGAAGACGTTTTCAAGCTACTAGACTGAAAAGGATACGGTATTAACATCAATGGCGAGTACATCACTCACCTTCGATTTGCCGACGATATAGTCCTTATGGCAGAATCGCTGGAGGATCTAAGCACTATGCTCAATGACCTCAATAGTGCCTCCCAACGGATAGGTCTTAAGATGAACATGGACAAAACAAAGATCATGTTTAATGTCCATGTCACACCTATGCCGGTAGTTGTTGGGAGCACTATGCTCAAAGTTGTTGACGAGTATGTTTACCTGGGACAAATAGTCAGACTAGGTAAGTCCAAATTCGACCGAGTCAATCGACGGATTCAACTCGGCTGGGCAGCGTTCGGGAAATTACGACAAATCTTCTCATCTGGTATACCTCAAAAGCTGAAAACTAAGTTGTACAACCAGTGCGTGTTGCCAGTGATGACCTATGAAACCGAGATGTGGTCCTTCACTGCTAGCCGTATTAGGACGCTAAAAGTCGCTCAGCAAGCTATGGAGAGAGCTATGCTCGGGGTTTCTCTGCGTGATAAACTTAGAAATGAGGATACCCGCAGTAGAACCAGAGTGACCGACATAGCCCAACGGATTAGTAAGCTGAAGTGGCAATGGGCCGGCCATATAGCTTGAAGAACCGATAATCGTTGGGGAAAAAAGGTTCTCGAGTGGCAGCCTCGTACCTGTAGGCGAAGTGTAGGGCGACCCCCACTAGATGGAGTGACGACCTGGTAAGACATGCAAAAAGTCGATGGATGCAGGTGGCTCAGGACCGTGCTTTGTGGCATTACTTGGGGGAGGCCTATGTTCAGCAGTGGACCTTTGAAGGGCTGTAATGATGATGAAGAATGATGATGTACTGTATTACTTCCAATACTGTGTTTACATAATTAAAAATATAGTGTTTATTTAATTTAAACACCTACTTGAATAAAATATAATTGAAATTAATTGCAGTAAAATATTTCTTTCATATTAGATATCTCTAAAATGACTTAAATTATGTCACATCTACAGACTTATTATACTATGGAGTAGTCACATCAAATTATATGTAATTGAATAATTTAAGGTATTTTAGTTTTGACCTTTAAATAAGAAGTACACATTTTTTTAATAAGTATGCTAATGTCTACTAAGTAATCTTGGGCCGGTTTCTATTGTGTTTTCATAAACGACTCTACACAGCTGAGAGGGAAAATCGAAAGAAAAATAATATACAAATTCCAATTGTCCACACCATCTGGGGTACTAGCACTACATATACATATAGTATTACAATATTAGTAGTACTACTAATTTTTTTTTAATTTATAAATTGTGCATCTGGTACGACTTTCCATTGACGTCCGTCGAATTGGAGGTGGGTGGGGGGTGGGGGGGAGTGCGGTGGGAGGTGTACTACTCCCCCCTTAAAAGGAAAAGTTGCGGACCCCCCCCTTTTTGAGTTTTTTGAATTTTAATTCTGAGGAAATTTAATTTTTTATGGATAAATATTAAGTGTAAAAAACCATGGGGACCTCTTGGGGGGAAGGGGGTACCCCCTAAGTAAGGGGGAACCCCCTTCACCAAAAATAAATAGAGCGACTCATTCAGAGGGATTTCTGTATCTATTTTGAGACTGCAACATCTCCGGCGCTGCGGGAAGAGCAGCCTCTACACCTTTGCGTAACAAATCGCAGGCATCCAGCCTTTACGATTTGTTACAGCAGGTGGAGGCTGCTCTCCCTACGCGCCTCCGGCCCTATAAAAACACTCTAGGCGTAGGACAGACTCGTACCACGTGGAGTCGGGGTCTATTGATTCGGTTCCTTGACATAAGTTGAACCTAACCTATTTTATTTGTTATCTGTCCTAATAGGTGGGTACTGTTTTATACACATGTTTTATAAAATTTTATACACATATTGCTTTAATTCTTAGAAATCGTCAGTTTTACGTTACGTCCCACAAGCCGGCAAAAAAAGGTAAACACTACACATTTTAATTTTAATAGCTCATAATGATAATAATTCTGTAATTTAAATATAATCTGTTAAATATATGTGTATGCATGAAACTATTTAAATGAGAACAAAATATAATTATTTACGTAAAATGTACAATAAAATGTTACCGAACGTATGACAACTTAACCGTACGGAAAACGAATGTTCAATGGCGAGAATTCGATGTAATCTGTGGTAAGGATTGACCATAGATTACTGTGTATATACTAGGGATTGATGTAAATATTATAAAAATAATTGATTTTCAATAATTTTTTTCTCAAAAAGTACGCGTTTCTGCATGTTGAAATTTTGCGTGTGTGTTTACAATAGTGTAACCTTTCTGTAAAAAAAATATCATATAATCTGAGATAGAGATTGACATAAATATTGCAAAATTAATTGATTTTCAATAATTTTTTTTCTCAAAAAGTACGTTTTTCCGCATGTTGAAACTTTACGTGTGTGCTTATATTAATGTAACCTTTCTGTAAAAAAAATATCAACCCCCAACTCGACGGACGTCAATGGAAAGCTTAGCCAGACTGGCTCTGTTTTAAGGCGAAGAACAGACCTGGTTAGACGATGTGTATTCAATGACACATCGTCACACACACACTCTCTCTCTCTCTCTCACTACACGCCATTACAAGTTATCAAAGAAGGAGATCCTTTGAGGAGGTTGGATTCCCTCAGATTCATGATGAATGTAGATTTAGAAGATCCATCATTTCTGACAAATATCTTATGGACATGATAAATTACCACAGTGCTTATTATTGGGCCCTGAAAGAACGAGGAAATCCCAATAAAAATGAGATAAAGGAGTCACAAAGACAATTCGGCTTGAATGTATAGTTGGGCATAATATCGAACCATTTGATTGAGCCTTACTTGCTACCCAACCCAACAATTTAAATGGAGAACACTATGAAAACTTTTTATGACAAGATTTATCCAACTTACTTGAAGATTTAGCACTCAATCTGATTCAAGATTGGTTTCAACATGATGGTTGCCCTGCACATATCAGGAAAGTATTAGACAATGGCTAGAGCTAAGTGATAAATTTGACACATGAGCATAATTTTTTTAATACTACCTGTGAGTCTTTCATCTAAGTTTTTCGTAGGAATTCTAATAATGATTGTTATACTTAGTCAAATTTCGAGAACGTCGAAAGAAGTTTTTAAAAACTAAACTACAACTAAATTAATACGTCTCACCGATTTGGAGGTGGCTTTAATAATGAATCAATCTTAAAGAGTCTGTTCGTACGCAGACGTTCGACTCATCAACTAAGTACTAGGAATCTTATATAAAATGCTGATGTGTTACTTTTATCGCTTAGCCTAAATAATACGATATAATATATATTAATATACTAGTCTAAAACAGAGGGACGGGGTGCATCCATAACTCCTCCCTCCCTAAGAGCAAAATTATCGGAAATATCATTTTTAATGTTTTTACGATAATTTTGGAAGTGAGGCATACATTTTTTTCTTATTATGTATATTAAAAACAATAGGAAACTTAAGGCTAGAAAATTTAAAATTACATATGTTAGAACACTGAAGTTAGAGTCTCTTTCTCCTTTGAAGACACTTGAATCTGTGTAATATATTTCACTATGTTTTAAAGCATTTGACATATACTTCACTTCGTCTAAGTTGACACCATTCATGTTAATTACGCGTGTACTTGTTACATTGGTAGTTGAACGTAATTGAGGTAAGTGGATGACTGGAACTGGTAGTGCTGCCTCGTATTCTGTGTAGACACGGTTGTGATGAATGTAAGTACCATGTATCTCCAGGTCACAGGGCTCATCACTGGTTAGTATATAGGTTCCAAAAATGGGTTGCTTGCTGATCTCGTTATCGCAGTGTTTGGTAAGTGTCGTTCTTAACTTTGTGAAAACAATCCAATTTTCTGCTTTAATTTGCTGTACTTTAACGTCTTCAATTATAATAGCGTGTTGCGTGCAACAAGTAAGGTTATTCTCAAATTTCATCAACTGTTCTATGCAGGTAAGTCCGGGGTATAGGGCTCTATTTTCTTCGGTACACAGGAAATCATTACCAGCAGCAAGCGGGCGACAGGGTTTCGTAACTGGTAAGTATTTCGTCCCTTTCACCAGGAGGTAAGGATATTTTGGGAATATGGTAATTGTTTCGTTTACGGATTCGCGGAAAATGGGTACGGAATAAACCTTAAAGTAATTATAGGTATTATTATCAGTTAACGGAATCTCCATTATAAATGCTATCTGGTTTTTCTTAAGGTAAGATTTTACTCTTATGGTTTGTTCCAATTTTACCAAATTAGTTTCGGTTGGTGGATACACTAAATTTTCGGTATTGGATATTAGTTTTAAATGATCTAAGAGTTCTGTGGAATTTATAATAGATTGATGAAGTATAGATACTCTACTAAAAGCTAGGGCAGTCTCTATTTCATTTAATTTATCAAATATGGTTCGAAAATTGCTTATAAATAAATTAAATAATCCGAAAATATATGTAGAGAAAACCCAATTATTTTCTCTAGTCGTTAGATGATTTAGCATTGTCTCTACACTTTTTAGGCGTGCATCTAGCATAACGGAATTATTATTTAAGGTTTCAGTGGCATTAATAAAGCTGTCTAACATTTTAGAGACTAAGGTGAGTTTCCTAGTCACGATAATTTGGTTGTGACTTAACTCCGAGGTAAGTTTATCATATTTTAGAGCATCTTCATGATCGAGGTTTCCCGTAATAACTTTTAGAACTGACCCTAATGGATTTAGGATCCCTCTCTTAAAACGTTGCGGCATAAGTTGTTGAAATTTTTGAACGGTTAAATCGCGTATGTGGTCTGCATGGGTTTTAACGCTTATAAATTCGCGAGGGTATGGTTCTTTTACTTCAATTAGTTTACTGAGTTTACGATATTGAGCAATAATTAGATTTAGGTCGTCATAAATATTTTCTAAATTTAAAATCTTTATTATAGTCCAGTGATCTGTTTGTGCATATGCTTGTCCTTGTTTTACCGGAAGTATCCCTGGGTTCTCCTCAAGTGACTGCAGATGATGGGCCAGGATCGGCATCGCAATCATCAGTATGCACCACCTGTGGAGGGCGTTTGATATTTTTAATCGGGGCTTTAGTCTTTCTTTCACCTACTTTTATTGGCACTATATTTCTTTCGGCTTTACCTACTACTTTAGCCTTAACATATCTCGGTCTGTCTTTGCTTTTTCTTTTGTTGGTATCTTTAGCAAATACAGTCTTACCACACGGAAATGCTATCTCATCTTCACCGCCTCGCTTTTCCCTAATTTTTTCTTTAATCGCTACCATGTTTTCTGCTAAATGTTTGTATAAGAATTTTGTTCGCTTTGCATGGTCTCTTACTAAGTGTTGGAAATACTGCTTATCAATTTCTGTGTTAAATGGGCTACCCATGTCGGTGTGTCCGAAAACTACCTCGAAAGGTGTAAGCTCTGTTACCGAATGAATGGTATTATTATATGCTAGTATGGAATACGTCATAACTGATGCCGCATCAGTAGGTTTTCTTTCGTATTTTGCCAATCTATAAATTTCTATAATCGTTGAGTGAAAGCGTTCTATAAGCCCCATCGAGTTTGGACTATTTGGTGTTCCGATGTGTTGTTCAATTTTATATAAGCTTAAGAATTCCTTAATTAATTCATTGTTGAATTCAGAGCCTGGGTCTGAACTTATCTTTTTTGGTATTCCGTAAAAAGAAAAGTACTTCATCAAAGCTCGGACTACTTCGGGGGTAGACCTATTTGAAATTTCTATCGCTTGGCCTAATTTGCTGAACGCATCTATAAGGGTGAGATAATGCTTTCCTTCGATGTTAAACAGGTCTATAAATATTTCTTGAAACGGAGCATCTTGTGTTTGGGTTAATTGGAGTATAGGTTTGATTGGCTTCCTGTCGTATTTCATTTTTTTACACGCAGTACAACTATTTATTATTGCCGAAACGGTTTCCTGTAAATTATCCCAGTAGTAATTTCTGCGGATTCTGACTAGCGTCTCTTTAATGCCCCGGTGGCATGTCTTTCCTTCGTGATATTTAACTACAATCGCTCTTTGTTCTTTTTCATCTTCAACAAAAACTACTCGTTCCGTACATTCGAAAAATTGAACCATGTCCTTTTTGAACAGGTGTATAATGATATTACTAAATTGTTTTCGATGTTCTTCCCGTTCAAAATATATAAAATATTTAATTTTAGGCCTAATATATTTCTTTAAAAATTCTTTTATTAACTCGGAATTATCTAGTGGTAAAAATACTTCTAGTACTTTTTGTTTCTTTCTAGAAATATCTTTAACCTGACATTCATTTTTGAACCACGAAAATACTAATATTTGATTTGGTTTTGCATCGATAGCCTCATGTAATATTGGTATACCGTTCGACTCTAATTCTACGGCTGAATGCACAGTTTGGGATTTACTAGATTCTGTAGGCGATCGGATTGGGTATTCGGAACCCTTTTCTGAACTACTAATCGATATTATGTCGGAAAGAGACATAGGGCTCGCGGGAACGGTACTTGAGTCTGATATTATTACAGTGGACGTCGAGTCATTATGTCTTTTATTTTCAGCATTTAGTTTTTCAATTTCCTTAACAACGTCTTTTAAATGGTCCCTAAGCTTACACTCTTTGCTGTCGAAGTTAACGTCCATAGAGTGACCTTCGTCGTCTGAATTTAGTGCATTAATTTTAATTCTGGATAGGGCGTCGGCATTTGTATTCTGTTTTCCATTTTTATAAATAATCTCAAAGTCGTACTCCTGTAATCGCAGTCGCCATCTGGTGAGTTTACTGTTTGGTTCCTTTAATGAATAAAGCCAAACTAGGGGTCAATGGTCAGTGTAAATTACAAATTTCCGTCCGTAAAGGTATGGCCGGAAATGTTTTACAGCCCAAATAATAGCTAAAAGTTCGCGTTCGATGGTGCTGTATCTACTTTCAGTGTCGCTAAGCGTCCTGCTAGCGTATGCAACAGGTCTATCACTACCAATAGGGCCCTGTGATAGAACTGCTCCTAAAGCTATATTTGAGGCGTCAGTTGTGAGGATGAACGTCTTTTCGAAATCCGGGTACTGTAGTAATGGTTCACTCGTAAGTATTTCCTTACATTTTTCAAACGCACTTATATATTTTTCATCGATGATTATTTTATTTCGCTTTTTGAGGCATGCAGTTAGGGGTTGTGTGATCTTAGCAAAGTCCTTTATGAAGCGTCGATAATACCCTACCAGCCCTAGGAAACTTTTAATTTCAGTTGTTGTCTTAGGTATAGGAAAATTTAGCACAGCTTTAATTTTGTCAGTGTTCGGTCGTAGCCCTTCTTTCGTAATGGTATGTCCTAAATATAGAACCTCCTTCCTTAAAAATTCGGACTTGTCTAATTGAATCTTTAGATTAGTCATCCTAAGTCTGTCGAATATTGACCGTAACTTTTGTATATGTTCCTCCAGACTGGTTGAAAATACAATTATATCATCCAAATATACCATGCAGTGTATCCCCTGCAATCCCCTTAGCACACTGTCCATGGTCCGCTGGAACGTTGCAGGAGCTGTCTTCAAACCAAATGGCATCCTGAGGAATTCATAGTGGCCATTTTGAGTGCTAAAGGCTGTCTTTTGCCTGTCTTGCTCTTCTATTTCAATTTGATGGTAACCACTTGCCAAATCAATTGTACTGAAGTAGGAACTCTTCCCTAACTTGTCAAACAGATCTGTTATGTTTGGTAGTGGGTATTTGTCGTCGATGGTTATGTCATTCAAACGTCGATAGTCTATAACCATGCGAAATTTAGGTTCACCAGATGCATCTAACTTTTTGGGTACCAGGTGTACAGGAGCGTTCCATGGCGAATGTGACTCCTGAATAACATTGTCCTTTAATAGCTTGTCTACTTGCCTATTTATCTCTTCTACTTGCATTGGTGCCTGTCGGTAAGGTCTGACGTAAATTGGGTCTTCATTTTTTGTACGTATTTTATGTTTAATTTTATTAGCGAAGGTCAGTGGTAGTTTGTCGCAGTAAAATATGTCTTTAAATTCTTGGCATAGTCTAAAGATTTTGTCGCGTTCCTCATCGTTAGTGTGATCAAGTCTTAGCTTAAGTAGATTTTCTTCGAGTATCCTATCGATCTCTATGTCGTCGTGGGTACCCGTAAAGTTTATGTCACATTGAGTAGTTTCGTACTTAGTAACGGTAAAAGGTCGTGTTACTGTCAATATCATTTCATTGTCAAGAACATTCTGTATGACTGTTGTGGCATAACCGTTAACGCAGTTTACCAATGCACTGGGCATTCGTACACCGCTGACAAACTCCTTATAATCAATGATTGCCTCTCCAGAACACTGGTCTGTTGGCAACTTTACGCGCTGTTCTGATCGTGGTGGTAGTGTTATAACGTAATTTAAATTATTATTGACTATTGGTATGCAAGTTGTTTTGGTTTTAAGTACAAGGTCTTTAAGGTCTATTATTGTATCTAATTGTTTCAATAGGTCATTACCTATGAGGCCGTCGTAGCGAGAGTCGACATCATATAGGTAAAATTTATGGCAATCCGAACTCTTAAAGGTGGGTGGTAGAGGGATTTGTATCACTTCATCGTGTCTACTAGAGGCGTGGGTGCTGACTACTTCGAATGGTTCATGTGTTATATATTGATAAAAGTATTGGTATGCCTTACGGGGGCTGATAAAGGATCTAGTACTACCTGTATCTACCATTAATTTTGCATCTATTTCAGGAATATAAATATAGGGTAATTTGAGATTCGGATCACAATTTAATTCTATAACTTCTTGTCTCCTATTGAGGCTTTCATGTGAAAATTTTCAATAGTTGGAGTTTGAGATTCGTCTGTAAGTTCGTTATAAGTCATTTCGTCAATGGTTTCCTCAGCGGATGGTGTCAGTTCATTGTCATACTGTTCTACATACTCGTCTGTGTCATAGTACTCGTCATAATACTGTCCGTCATTTTCTCTTAAAGTTAACTCATTTAATCTAAAGCCGGGCTGTGGCCTTGGAGGGGCTGTCCTCATGGAAACGTCAGTCTCCTGAAAATTGGGTTTCTGAATTTGTGGCTTATTGCCGAATTGCGTAGTTGGCATATGTCCAAATTGCTGTTGAGGCCTTTGACCAAACTGTTGTGGTTGAAAGCCCAATTGTGGACGGTAACCGAACTGTTGTGGCTGAGAGCCGAATTGTGGACGATAACCGAACTGTTGTGGCTGAGATCCGAATTGTGGGCGATAGCCGAACTGTTGTGGTTGTTGGCCAAGTTGTGGCCGATAACCGAATTGAGGTGGACGGTAACTCATCTGCTGCATCAGTTGAGGTCGAAAGCCAGATTGGGGCATCCTAAATTGGCTTTGATTTTGAATGCCGAAATTAAATTTTGGTGTACTATTGCTTGGTAATACTGGTTTGTATCCGTAAGGTTGCATTACTGTGTGAGGCGTACCACCGAATTTGAATCCTTGCGTTGGGACTGATGTTTGAGGCTGCCTTAAACCTAAACCGCTACTACCGTGGACACGATTTCGCATATTGTATTGATCGTGGAAGTTGACTTCCTCCAGTACAATGCTCAGCGCGTCCTCTAAAGTCGCTGGCTTCTTTAACCTCACTATTCGAACCATATTCTCGGGAAGATTGTATAGGAACACGTTTAGGGCCGTATTATTGTAAATTGCCAATTTAGCGCTTTTAAGATTACTATCATCGGATATGTTTACTTTTGAAATTAATAATGATCGAATACTTTGAATGCGGTTACAAAAATCTTGAAAGCTTTCACCGGATTTAATTTTTAAGGATTCTAATTCAATACTAATACACTCTTAGCTACGCGGGTCTCCGAAGTGCTGTGTTAACAAATCTTTCAACTGGGACCATGTCTCGACATCCTCACGTTCCGATAAGAGCGACGCCGCGTTATCTGTAAGCCTACTAGTTATGGAGTGATATACATATAAATTTTGTTCTTCGTCACCCCTATACCTACGAATGACATATTCAGATTTCCTCAAAAATAAATTTAGCTGTCTTTTATCGCCATTAAAAAGTGGAATAAGCCGTAGCATCTCTGTAGGTATGGGATTAATTACAACGGTTTGTCGTTCTGCTGCCTGTGGTTGTTCCATCGTTATAGAGTAATGCACGAGTCAGAGGATTCAGTTAATATAGTGCACTATTTTATGCAATAACAAAACATGTAAGGTAGAACACGCTAAAGCATATAACAATATAATTTATAAAATAAAAGTTAATCTAACCATAAATTTTGTAAAATGTGTAAATATAATAAAAAGAAAATAAATGAAATAAAACTATATTATATCTCTAGCATTAATAAAACATATATTAATTAATTATCTTTTATAGTAAACTTTTAATTAGATTTTAGTTTATTACTTTTATAAAAGTCTTATTTATTTTAAAGCGTTCAATAATCTCTGTGCGAAAGGCACTCTGCGTCCCTTAAGCTTATCAGCGTTATGTTATGTCTACAGTAACGGAGTGTCTATTACTAAATGGAATTAATTAAAAACCAGATACGTTATAATGAGAGAAGTCCGATCTCAATAATAACAAATTAAATTAAAAGTGAAGGATAACAGTGGTATCAAGGATGGTGAAAAGTTTTACTCACCAACCAGCTGCTATTCCCATGCCTTCCGCTTCCACTTCCCTTGATGACGAATTTATTTGGTTCTTGAATTTGCCCAACAGCTAATCGCACCGCTATCACGAATCCAGGCGAATTTGGACACCTGAATATATCGAGAGACGGCACAGCTTTCACGAGCAAATCCTACCGGCTGCGCCAGTCAAATTTCGGGAACGTCGAAAGGAGTTTTTAAAAACTAAACTACAACTAAATTAATACGTCTCACCGATTTGGAGGTGGCTTTAATAATGAATCAATCTTAAAGAGTCTGTTCGTACGCAGACGTTCGACTCATCAACTAAGTACTAGGAATCTTATATAAAATGCTGATGTGTTACTTTTATCGCTTAGCCTAAATAATACGATATAATATATATTAATATACTAGTCTAAAACAGAGGGACGGGGTGCATCCATAACTACCTTGTTGGATTGCTGAAGAAACATAGATATTTTTAAGTACATCTGCAAAACAACTGCCATAAATTTACTTTTTAATATTCCTCAAAGAAAAAAATACTTAGTACAAATTTATTTCTTATTTCAACTATCAGTCCTCTACTATGACCCAGATTGTTTATTTACCTTAAATGTTGGAGTTAAAATTAATTAAGCAACTTATCTACAACACAAAAATCATAAAACAAAAATAAACTAGATGCACAAATCACAAAAAAAGTAGTATAATAGACAAAAAATTGGCAATTTTTATAAAAAAAAAACTTAATTTCCAATATCTGAAGAACAGTTAAGTTTGGAGTATGGTATTTAATAGTGTCGAAATCATTGGTAATGATGGAAACTAAAACATCCTAAAAATCCAAGTCAACTTAAACTGTAACCCTGTATAAACTTATATATAGCATATTTTATTGAACATGTAGTGAAGGTGATGAGCAGCTGTATAAGGCAAGTTTGGATATAGGGTGGAGCAAAAAAATAGAAATCTAGACTATGTACCAAAAATGCTTTAATAAAACTGTAATAAAATATGAACAATGTAAAACTACTGCTATATACTACTACTAAAGTGTACTATTTTAATAATGAGCTTAGTTATTGAAGTATGATGGTTAAGAATTAAAAATTGAAAGTTTAAAGCTAGTCCAAAAGAGTAAAAGCTCCATCCTACCCTACCATGCCTATGCCCATGAGAAACTATGTCTTTCTATAATAATACATATTAATAAAAAATTGTAGTTGTCAGCCCGGCTGCCAACCACCACAATATATACAACCACTATAGCCAATATTGATCTTAACTGTTTTATATGCTGGAGTTGTATAATAATTCTGTTATATATGGGTGCTTCAAGGGCACCCAGGATTGCTACATCTAGTTTATAGTTATTTTCTCTTTATTGTTATATTATTTAACCAACAATAAAATGTTCTAAAAAAAAACCATTATCCATAATAAAATAAATAGATCTTTATATTATCTAAGCATATTCTATGAATAATAAATGCACATATTTACAAAATATAAAATTTTGTTAAAATGTGCATTTATTATTTCATCCACACATGCTTTATGAAATATCCTCTGAAACTCCTGATGCATTCTCTAAATGGAATGTGTAAGGGCATCTCTACAGCCTTGGTTTATTTCTCTTTATCAGCTCTCATAACACCCACAGGTTGTCATGGGGTATTGGGTATGCCCCTACATCACTGTTACATAGTATAGTTTAAAAAATCGGCAATATTGGTCAACCTACCTTGAAAACAATGTGTTATATTACCTTTGACATAATCTTATTTTTAGTTACAAACAAATTAATTATTTTGCTGCTTGAATGTTTATCATTATACATAATTTTTTATACTTACAGCAGAACCACTAACTCCCATTGCAAGAACCGAGACGACGTCGGCACAAAATTTCTTTGTCTTTTCATCATGAATCTTTTCATAAACTTGCTTGAGTGATGGATAATGCTCTCTCAAAAATTTCAAGGGTTTTGGCACTGATGTCATAGACGTAGTTGACGTTCTTATTAAATTACTTAACATTTGTAAAGCTGGAAAATACAGATCAACGTCGGCACCCTACAAAAATGAGGGTTAATTTGACTTTGTTCTTATTAATAAAATATGAAAACAAAATAGATATACGCACCACAAGTTTTTCAACGAGCATGTTCAGCTCTTCTTGAAGTCTTTTATCTTCTTCAGACTGAAAATAAAAATTAATATTATGGTTTATTTTTAAGATTTATATTGTGATCATTGTAATTTTATAAGTAAAAAAAAAACTTTACTAAATCATCGTTTGGTGCCGGTACAGGCTCCGCCTTTTCCTTTTTAGGATCCTCTGTTTTATTTTTTACAGTCATTTTGAAATGTTTTAAATCCCTTTAATTCCAAATTTTAAACTCGCTAGATGTCCAAGTATTAAGATACACCTTCAAATTATAATGGAATGGATGAATTTGATAAATTTGACAAGTCACTACTTCCTAACAGAGTAAAAATCAGATATACAAAAAGTACTCTGTGGTAAAAATTAAATGAACCTCACGTAGACAAAGTGTTTGGAGAAAGGGAAAGGTGAAATGTTGCCGGAAGATGTAGTGTGACTCCTCCATTTTTTTTGAAGTAGAGTTTATAAGTTGTTTTTTGAAATGAAATATATTCGAATAAACATATACATGTTATTAATTCATGATTGGTAAGTTTTTAATGTTCATATTTGGTGGTTCCCCGGTTAAAACTAACATCGTGTCCTGAGGAATAGAGATTTTTGCTTAAGTTTAGGCTTTTTGCTAGGATTCTCTGCGTAGACAGATAAAGAAAAACGACTCTGTCTACGGAACCTCATAATAGAACGTTATCATAGTACTCTTATTAGTTTGTGCTCATAGATAAGAAATATAACATTCACCATAAAATAATAAATTAAAAAATACGGCTATGAAAATTCAAAATACCCACAAATTATTAAACAGTAAATACCTATCAATTATATATATTATGTAGTTTATTTTAAGTTTTAGTTCATTTGTATATAAACCATAGACTTAGAATATAATATAAGTACTGGTGGTCTACATAGTACATATGCAATCTTTAATATGCTAAAAACCAAAACGGACTACCTGAAATACAAAAAAACAAGCATCGTTTCAAATTACCATAACAAATAGTTGATCCATGGTCGGCATTATTTATGTATTATTCAGCGATTTATTAGCGTTTTACAAAAGCAGCACTGTTTAAGCAGTTTGTTATTTCGTTTGAACCTAAACAGTCATTGATCGCCTGAGAGAGATAATTGTTAAATGTAATATACGATTTTTGTTTATATAAAAAATAAAATAACAACCTTTACAAGTTTCCAAAATTATAGCAATAAACAATAATATCATGTTTGTCATGAGTCCTCAAGTAAAAGGTAAGTAGATTTTATGCATATTTTGAGTCTGAATTTTGTCAAAACTTTTAATTTTATTTTTTAAGATACCTAATTGTGCAGGTGTTATTTTATTAACCTAAGACAAAGATAGGTACCTAACGCAAAGATCATGCTTTACAAATTATAAACCAGCTAATAAAGTAGACTTTTTGTTAGTTTTACTTTACTTATTACGTTTTTTACTTAGCGTAAAATATATTTTCATTAAATTGTTCTGGTTTTTATGCTAAACGGGCGTTAATGTTGTGAGATATCATTACATTTTTATTTACACTAAATAAAAATGTAAATGTGTAAAAGTAAATCAATGTGTGTGTGTTTTTTTTTATCTTTGCTAATGGACTCGTACAGTTGTACTTTTGCCAAATAATAAGGAAAGGTCCTCTAAAATAATTTGTCTAAAAAGTTCTGCGCAATAGATTCATGTTGTCATTGTCGGAAAAGCCGACATAAACAATAAAATTGCTAGAGTTGTCAGGACTAGAAGTAAAAAAAAACCTGAATTTTAAGTCACGACCATAGATACCATCATAATGTCGTCCAAACATCATAGTCATTTTATTTTAGTCAAACTGTTGTACCGCCGTTTTCACCCGTGATTATTACCGTATACGTAGTGTGGACCATTTAATTTTAATTTTTATGCAACGTGACGAGACCCTGTCAGATAGCTCCCGAATGACTAATAACCGTTCGGGAGCGCTCCATGCGCGTCTTGCCCCGCACTATACCACATATACCTATGTCGTGGCCTGTGTCACTTGTCACCTCCGATGAGATTTTGGATAATATTGACAGCAGTTTGCGCCAACTGACAAAAAACTTGGGCTCACATAACCCATAGAGTACTTTTTATATACCTGGAAACATCAACATCCAAGCACTTGCTTCATCGTTCCAATGCACAAGCACACATAACACCCTTCGTAACAAAATCCGCTTCAAACCATCATTTAAATATACAATAATATAGGAGCGGCTATCTGCCGGCCTAGTTTTCTCTGTTAGGACGTTATCATCTTTATGAATTCTTTAAATATAAGTGTAATTTTGTGGTTTGTTTACATTTATATAGCTCCTCATAACGATTCTCAATGTACATTAATTATATGATAAAAGTAGGTATATATTTTTTACTAATTCATAATCAAATAGTGCATTATGACACGTTAAAGTACTATGTATAAAGATTTATAATTCTTTTTTCTTTTGAAATAAATGTTTGACGCCTGTTTTTTTATGATGTCTCAAATATCGTTTGCATGGTCAAAGAATATGTTGCAGCGAAATATGTTTGACACTTTATCGTACAAAACATTTTTAAAAGTTACAAAGAAACCGAGGTTCTGAACGTGGAAATTTTTAATTAATAGAGGGATTCATGGTGCCTCTAGTTTGTTACTGAGCGAGTCGTACATTCAAGATGTGCAAGGTAACATAAATTACCTAATAACATAAATTTTGTCAGAATTTCACATGATGATTTTGAAATATTATTTACGAAAGTGGAGCTTCAAAAAAAAAAGAAGCCCAATCATAAAAAATGACAAAAACTTCCATCGAACTATATTACTAGCGTATAGAACTGACACCCCGAATCAAAAGTTTGCTTCATTTTGGTAAGAGTTAGTAGTTTAATAGTAGTACTTCTGGTAGTATTTTATTTGTGATTAATTATATCTATAGATATGACTTTAAGAGATTTAAAAAAATCAGATAAATATGGTGTCTTATAAAGTAACAAAATAAACAGGACATCTAAATTTAAGGCGGTACAATTTTGGTAAAAACTGCTCTAATATGCTTGTACATAGTCCACCTGACGGTAAGTGAATGCTGTGGCCCTGAGACATCTATTATACTCGATTAAGAATCAAAATACGGATGCGTTATCACCCCTGAGGATTAATATGGAATGCCTCGTTTCGTTGACGACTAACGACGGAGTTCCTCAGAGGCCCGGCGGAGAAGACTCCGCAACACTCTTCGCAAAAGTTTAAAATATTAATGATCTGTTCAGATGACAATACAGTTCTTAAACGATTTTAGACAAGTGCTAGGGCTAGTTAGGATCAAATCCAGTTTAAACGAGAAGCTATGGTCGAGGGTACAAATCGTAAGATACAACGCCTCCAAAAACAAGCGTGTCACTTCACTGCTAAAAGGAACCCACTAAGGCTGGCTCCAACTTTCCGGGATGCATCTTTGAAATACACCGGCTGAGTTCAGTTTTTAGGGGTTGAAATTTCTATTCCCTCGCCTACACATCACAAACCCAATATATATAATTTGTTTTTTACTAGTTAAATGCTAGTCAAATAGCACAGCTTGCACATACACTACTCAGTCCACATGTTACACCCTCTTTTTCCAGACGATAAAAAAGGTCATCCAGTATATTATTTAAAGACAATACTTTCTATATATTTATGTATAATATAGTTTATAATTATAATTATTTATTATTCATAATTACAATAATTATAATTATATTTTTTTATAGTTCCTAAATGAACATTCCACTGTGGCATTGTTTTGTGTAGGTATTATACATACCCTAGAAATAAAAAACTTTTATTTAAAATACAACTTTTCGATTATGACATAAATGACATTGTGTAAAAAATAACTTACCTCAGTCCTGACTAACGACATCCGTTGAGCGGAAGATTATTATTAGCCCTCATTGTCATAATGCAAATGCAACTAACAATGGAATAGAATAGAATATTTTTATTCAATATAGATTACGTGTAATTCTTATTGAAAGTAATTTTTTGCTTTACCACTGGTTCAGAAAAACCTCTGTCCTTTGAAGAACCAGCAAGAAACCTAGCTGGACTTTTTTTTAATAAATTTTACAATGTGAATGGTTATAAAATATTTAGAAAATTTATTTTAGGAACAGCTTGTAAGCGACTACCTCATTCCCAGGAGTTATTAGCAACCGAAGACAGAGTTACTGACTATATGGAGTCAAGAAACTGGTATCACTAGCTTGTGTATGTTCCTAGTGCTTACAAATTCAAATTCAAATATTTATTTTCAGTAACTTAGTCTATTACAAATATTAGATGTGGGAACTCCCCTTTAGGCAAAACATCGCCTGTGGTGGGAAGAACCGCTCTTCTTACAAACGGTTACATAGAAAACTAAATTACAACTAATATACACTAAAACAAGCAAATTTACATGTAATTAATATTATTATTTATTTATTAAGCTATTGCATAGCTTCTATCGCGGGCCTTGAGCGCGGGGACCGAATCCAGAAATTCCGTAACGAAAAAAAACCTCACGCTCCCCACTCCGACGGGCACGGATGTGTGCCGTGCGTTGAAAGCCGTACATCGTCTAACGTCGTTTCAGTTCGGCAGACTTCGGCACTCGGCAGACTTCGGCACGGTGTTTGTGTGCGTGCGACTAGACTAGACTAGACGTATGCGTGTACACTAGCTGCTAACTCAATGATAAAAATTCCTGAATAACCTACATGTATAAGATATTAAAAATATTTTAAACAATGTTAACTTCTCATTTATTCAATAAGAGAAAAAAAAATTGTTTTCTTATCGGTCACCACGCTCAAAAAGTGTAACTTGATTTAATATCAAAGACTTAACTGCATAAATAAAATAAATAAATAATTATAATTGCATAAGTTGATAAAAAATGCTATGCAATAGCTTTACCGCGGCAGTCACCGAGTGCCACACGTATTTTTTTTATTTTTTTTCTTCTGCTCGTGTGTGTGTGTGTGTGTGATGTGTGTGTGTGTGTGTGTGTGTGTGTGTGTGTGTGTGTGTGTGTGTGTGTGTGTGTTTGAGTTTAGTTGTGCGTAAGTGTTGTGTTATATAACTAATTTTTGTTATTTAATATTTTCAATTTTTCAAATACTCACCTTAAATAGTATTGGCGAAAACTGGAACCTGTATGCGCTATAAGACCTATGGATACCTACACGTAACAAAGATAAGTTAGTTTTTAAGCATCAGTTCTGTCTCTGTGTAACTTATTGATTTTAGCCATTCCAAAACCGTTTTCTTACAATCTTTTTTATTAAGGGGAAATATGTTTAGATACTTATTTATTTTATTGTAGATTGATGCAGACTGCATAGAGTACTGCCGTCTTGCAAAGTCAGATTTCACTGTGGGAACTAAGGCAACTTTATACTTTCTTCTCTTGGTGAGCAATTTAGCATCACAGGGAAGAGATTTGTGCATTCTAAGAACAATGTCTAATATGTATAGTTTTCTAACTGATAGAAGATTAGCTTCCCGATAAAGATCTTCAGTGGGGTATCTATATGATTTTAGAAGCATTACTTTTATCAGCAGCCTTTGAGCTCGTTCCAGACACAGTAGAGCAGTTTTAGCAGCTGAGCCCCACACTGATATGCAGTATACCAGTATGGATTGTGCGAGTGCAACATATGTTTGAGTAAGTAACTCTTTACTCGCAATATGACGTAAAGTTTTAAAAGTCCAGATCAGCTTTTTCACTCTTTTCATGGTCAATTCTACATGCAGGTGCCAAGAAAGACGCCGATCGACGAGAACCCCTAAGTATTTAACATAAGCAACTTTATCTATTCTTGTACACGAACAGTCATTATCAGACGGGTCACCACACTTGTGAATTTTTATGTCAAAGTTTGAAGGGGGTTGAGTTGTGATGTTTTTACTGAAACAAATATATTGAGTCTTAGCAGCATTTAAAGTCAGGAGGCTTTTGTCTAACCAGGATGCTATCTTTGCCAGGGCATTTTCTGCCGATATTTTTACTTCAGACCAGGATTTGCCAGAGAACACGATAGCTGTATCATCTGCGTAAGAAAATACAGTACCATTTGATAGTTTTAGAAGACAGAGATTATTTATATACACCAGAAAAAGCGTTGGTCCTAGCACACTCCCCTGTGGGACACCGAATGTTAAGGTGGCTTCCTGACTAGTGTGATTGCCTATTCGAACACGCTGCTTTCGGTTAGTAAGGTAATCTTTGAATAATTTGAGAGGAGTACCTCTCACCCCTACTTCCTCAAGTCTATTTAACAGGATGGGCACCGACACTGTGTCAAATGCCTTCTTAAGATCGAGCAATACTCCCAGACATTTGTTTCCAGAATCCACTTCTTTTACTACTAGAGTTGTAAGAGACTGAATAGCATTTTCAGTCGATAAGCCTCGTTGAAAACCAAATTGATTTTTTGCTATGATGCTATATTTTGTCAAGAAATTGGTGAGTCTAATGTTAATTAATTTTTCCAGAAGCTTAGACACTGATGAGAGAACGGAGATCGATCGGTAGTTACAGGGGTCACTTTTGCTGCCATCCTTATATATAAGTGTTATTAAAGCCTGCTTGAGTACAGTTGGAAAAACTCCCTGTTCGAAACACAAGTTGGCCATATGGGAAATAATTGGCGCAATTTCATTTAGAGCGAGCCTTAGAAAAGAGGTAGGGATATTATCCCATCCCGATGAGCTACTTAATTTCATAGACTTCATAACTTCACATATTTCAGCACAATCAGTATCATATAAAACGAATGATGAAACCTGTTTTATGCTTGTGTGAGGATTCTCTGACGGTGAATTTGAAGTTATAATTTTTTCTGCTAGCTCTTTACCAATATTTGTGAAATAGGTGTTAGTGATATCTACCGATGCTTTTGGAGACGAAGCTGCATGCAGGAGTTCAAGGTTATGGGGTTTGAGGGACTTGCGTTGGGTTATTCCGTTTATGGTATCCCATAACTTTTTAGGGTTTTTTTGAGCTTTGGTCAGCTGGTCTCGATTATAGTTCCTTTTCAACTTTTTTAAAATACAGCTGCAGTAGTTACGGTACCTTTTATATATTATTTTTAAAGTTTCATTATATGGGTCAAGTTTTAGCCTTTTTTGCGTATCATTTCTGCTTCTGATGCAGCGTAGCATACCTGGAGTAATCCAAGGTTTTAAGATCCTTTTGTTCGCTGAGGTGAAAGTAATAGTCGTATTTAATTTTAAGCACTGTTGAAGTTTTTTTATTAAAAGTTCAGTTATAACATTAGGGTCACTGTATTCTAATAGATCAGGTAATTTAGTTGTTTTTAATAAGTCTAGGGCCTTGTCATAATTGATTTTAGTTATAGTTTTGTTATTTATTATTATTTTATCAGGGCAGGATATTTTTAGAAAGATCATACTGTGATCAGTGACAGTGGCATCGAGTACAGCAATCGTGACATTTTGATGTTCGTGATTGAGTTTTAGTATGAAATGATCGAGGCAATTAGGTCCTCTCGTTGGAATAGAGTGACCTGGAAGGAAGCCCTCTGAAGCTAACATATCCAAATATTTGTGTCGATTACTGCGTTCGTAGGGTTGTTCGTCATGTCTATAGATGAGATTTATATTTATGTCTCCGGTAACGATGATATTTTTAGTTCCTTTAATAAGTTCCAGGTGAGTACATAATGAGTCAATGAATTGCTCGGCATTACGATTAGAGGGTGAGCGATAAATACCAAGAACCGTAAGTTGAGGTAAAGATATCTGCAAGCAAGACGCATGTTTTACATAGACCTCGGATACGTTGGCTGTCAGAGCGGTTTTGACATAGGCGACTACTCCATCAGATTGATTTAGATGTTTGAAAATAATAATACCTTATTATCTGAGGGATGTGTTCATCAGGGTTCAATTTGCATTCACTAAGGATGATAAGATCAGAGTTGAGGTCAAGGATGAATACGTTTGCTTGAAAGTCATCAAAATTGGCATATATACTTCTAATGCTTACAGAGTGTGTTTCACTTTTTTTACTAAAAATACCTTTGTTTTTTAACCATAACTTAAATTTTCGTAAATATACTCTTACTGAGAGGCCAAAGGTAATATACATATTTATTTACTTAAAATTTTCTCGAAGACACTCTCTTGGTTTTAGGTTATAAATAGCTCGTATGGCCCTCTTCTGAAAAACAAAAATAGTTTCTAAATAAGCCGCATTTCCCCATAGCAAAATCCAGTGTGGCATTATGATGTGGAAGTAACTGAAATAAACTAATCTAACTGTCTCTAGTGAGATCTCTAATCTTTTTTACAGCATAGGCTGCATAGCTTAGTCTATTTCTTAGTTTAGATATTTGGGGTCCCTACTGAAGCTTAGCGTCGAGAGTAATGCCAATAAAAACAGAAAATTAAACAGGGCTCCGTTCTTCCCCATTTAATTGGTATTCAGATTTAACATTTGTTGTTGTAAATTTAATACATTTAGTTTTATTGCCGTTTAAATGTAGATTATTAACGTATACGATATAGCATTTTTCACTACGTCACATTTAAATTATTGACTTTTAAGTTTTAATATCAAAGACGTATCATCAGAAAATAATACTATGTTATGATTATCCCCTACATAGGAAGGTCATTGATATACACTTAAAATAGGAATGGGCCAAGAATTGAGCCCTGAGGACACCTATCTGTACGGGCCATCCGGAAGAACTTTTACCATTGATAATAACTTTGTGCATTCCATTACTTAAATATGAAACAATTAGTTTAAGTACTGTGTTCTTAACTCATGATGAATACATTTAAAGGCCTTGGAAATGTCACAAAATATATTCAGAGCATCCGTCTGAATTTTTCCATGCACAAAAATAGGTTAATAAGCTCAACTCCGGCGTCAGCTGTCAAGCGGCCCCTAGTAAAACCAAATTCACTTGTATGAAGCAATTTATCCAATGCCTTTAAACGAGCAATTCTTGTATATATATATATATATATATATATATATATATATTATCGGAATCTCGGAAACGGCTCTAACGATTTTAATGAAACTTAGTATGCAGGGGGTTTCGCGGGCAATAAATCGTTCTAGCTAGGACTCATTTTCAGAAAATGTCGTTTTATCCAGGTTTTTAGGCACTGAAAACTACTACAATATCATTAGAATACCGGTTTTCCGGTGTCTAAAAGGTTAAAACAGCTCAAAAAGGATATCGGGCGGTGCTGAAATCATAGAACGCTGGTTCGCGTTCAAATGACTCTGGTCTGACTCTTTTTCCTTTTTTCCTTCTTTTGTGAGTAAAAATATATTATTTGGAGCCCATTTTTAGTATATTTTTTTTAAAACACGAAAAATAACGATCGAGAAGATCGAAAAATTTTATTCATATTTCATCAGTTTGTAACTTGTATCTAAATAAAATTTACAAAAAACACGATTTCCAAAAAAAAATACCGATCAAAGCTCGGTCATCCAGGTACTTTATATAAAAAAACAACACCACATGTAAAATATTTTTTTCTTTAAAATATTTTTTTTTTCTTTAAAGGTGGTAGTACAGAAATTAGTCTAAAATTGGCGGGTCTAATGTATTACCAGAATTCAATAAAGGTGTAACTTTACTATGTTTCATTACATCAGGAAACACACCAGATTCAACGCTAGTAGGTATTTAAAATAGTGGCTAGATATTTTAAATACCTACTAGCGTTGTTGGTTAGCTTTAATGGAAATTCCCCATAAGTCTGCTAACTTTTCTTAACAAAAATAGATTTAAAATATGTAATAATATCTTTCGGCAATACTCAATGAAATTTAAAGGTATTTGAACAAGCCTTACATTACTACTACTTACATTTTGTTTAAGCAATGATTCAGCGATAGTAGGGGAAGAATTTAATGATTTTGTTGTTAAAAAAGGAACAAAAATGTTTCTCAAAAGCCATAGCAACTTCTTGATCTGATTGAGTTAAATTATTGTTATTCACAAACTAATAAGAGTACTTACCAACTAACATATCGTTAATATTCAGTTGATAATCCGAGTTGCGTGGTTTGATGTTACCCGATTCAGTATTATTTATACTCCACGTCATTTTAATTTTATTGGATGCAGTTTTAATTTTGTTGCTTAAATGTAAAACCTTAGCTGTGGAGCATATATTTTTTAAATGTTTTGGAATAACTTTTTATTGATAATCGCTTCATTTGCTTATTGTAAACTATCATTTTCCGCGCAATTTAGTGTCATTTTTTGATATTTATGTAATTACTCTTAAGATATCGACAATATTAGCAATTGAACGTTTTGGGGATTCTGTTGAACCTTATAATATTATACTTATGATATATTTTTTCAAACTAAACATCTAGACTCGGAACAATTGTTTAAAGGCCATACAATCACATGTCCCGTGCAAGATACTAAACCGGCCCTCAGCGTCACTACTTCCAGACATTTTTATTCATTTATTAGAGTTCTTCAATAGTCCAGTGTTGAACATAGGCCTCCCCTAAGGAACGCCACAAACGCCGCCGAACGCCGGTAATGCCGCCAAACGCCAAGGTCCTGACCTACCGGCATCCATCAACTCTTCAAATCTTACCAGCCAGTTATTCCAACAAGTGAAAGGACCGTCCTACACTTCGCCTACTGGTACGAGGCTGCTGTACGGATTAGTAAGCTGTGGCAAAGGAGCGACCATATAGCTCTAAGAACCAACAACCGATGGGTAAGAGAGGTTTTCGAGTGGCAGCCTCGTAGGTATTTTTACTGATACTGTCTTATAGTTTAGGTGTTTAATATAAACAACAAAAATAGTGACAAAGGAGCACACAGTCCACTTCCTGGTAATTGGATGCTGTGATCCATAGAAATCTATATCTTTCCTCCATTAAGAACCAAAATGCAGATGCATTATCCCATTGACCCATAAGAACTGAGATAGGATGCCTGGTTTTAAGTAAAAAGGGTCTCCGGTTTTCTACACTAAACATACGAAACACACGGCGTTGAGTTGTTGCATTTGTGAATTTATGATCTTATTATGTTCTTGTTCTTTAGCACCACACATGTATCGTATATCGAGAACTACGACGGATCATATAAGAAGATATACTATTACACCCTCTGGGCAATGTGAAACTTTTTTGACAATCAAGAATGTACCTCGTCCCAGATCCCTACCATTATTCGGAACAAAACTTGATTTTTTCCTTGCTGGCAGAGGAACAAGGTAAGTGAACACCTACCAACACTGCACAACGTTGAACTACCAAATATTTAAAGCGTTGTTTTTTATTTTGCGAAGTAAATAAATAAAATATATTAGATAAAATCCTATATTTTATTCAATAGGTTGCATGAATACATCGATGCTAGACACAAATTACATGGATCTATATTTTGTGAAAAATTGAATGGAAATACAGATTTGGTATTCATTAGTGATGCTGCACTAATGAAAACGCTTTTCTTGAATCGCGAGGGAAAGTATCCTGCGCATATACTGCCTGACCCATGGGTTTTGTATGAAAAATTGTACGGATTTAAAAGAGGTCTCTTCTTCATGGATGGTGAAGAATGGCTGAATAATCGCCGCATTATGAACAAACATTTACTTCGTGAAAATACAGAATCTTGGCTTGAAAGTCCTATTAAGCAAACCGTTGATAATTTTATTTCAAAATTGAAAGGACGCGCTGCAAATTGTGGCATCGTATTGGAAATAGAATCAGATCTTTATAAATTGTCTACAGACGGTGAATAAATAATCGTAAATACACTTATATATTATTAGTAAAATTAGCTAAAAATTACTTTCTTATTGCTTTTTTTTTCAGTTATAATAAAAGTGCTCCTTGGGACTAATTCGTCCATTTTTGAGAGTAAGCATTACGAAGAGCTTGTAGCTATTTTCTCAAATGCTGTAAAAAAAATATTTCAAACAACAACAAAATTACACGGTCTGCCTTTAAATTTGTGCCAACGGTTAAATTTAAAAGTGTGGACTGATTTTAAAGAATCTGTTGATATTTCTATTTTTTTGGGTAAGTGTCAACATTTATTAATTTTTGACCGTGTATTGTCAGTGTAAGAATATCTACTACCCCATATCGCCACGAGGGTATCGTAAGAGGCTATAGAAGGTAACAAATCAGGACATGAGCCACAGCTTCAAAAAATAAAAACCACGGATGCCAACATGCCTCCCAAGCGTGGCAACTATGACAAATATACCCTCCCTACCCTAGGAGGCAATCTTTGGCGAGGCCTATGTTCAGATGCGAACTTTGCCAGACTGTAATCATGACGATGTAGATATTTTTTTTATCAGCTGAAGCAGCGCGTAAGTATCCATTACCACACAGGTAGGCGGATTGATAATCGTAGTACCAGGTGTTTCGTACATTCGACCCTGCTCCCAGTCGCCGCTCTGGGGTTATCTTACTTCTGGTGTAACCGGTATGGTTATGTTGCTAAATCCCTATCTATCGAAAGTCATTACGTCTTTCTAGCATTTTCTATAGCCGTCTCTTACAACGCCGAAATGTTGTTACTCAGATGGTTAATTAAAAAAACACAAATAAAAAATATTTATAAATATTTTAGCACTCGTAATAATTTCAATAGCTATGTTTTTAATTGCCGTCTCGTGACTCCTTGGGTATCACAAAAGACAACTATAGGAGATGCTTAGAAAAAAAAATTGATGCATCCGATTGCGATTGCGATAAGCATTAAAAAGTGAAAAAAATCTGGTACTCGAATCCTCCTGCCAAAAGATTGAGTAATTTCCATTTTAACAGTGGATTGACATAAGATTCTTTATTTAATATAGGTACCCTACCTAGCTCTAGGTAGTCAAAAGACAAGCAACTCAAAATGATAATAATGTCGACCATGGGAATAACTTCTCTAAAGTTATATTTATATTATATTAGTTTAGTTAAGTTTAGTTTACGACGGCCTGTTTTCAGTAACTCCACGTCTAAGCGCGTATTTTGCGTGTGGGCAGAAATAATGTGGTTATTCAAACCACGATATCTCCTCGAAAAAATTCAACAGTCCTTTCATGTTGCAAGCAACTTCGGGGAGCGATCCCGGCGTGCCAAGATGTTTAGCCCTGTATGAAGCGACTTCTGGACATGTCAGCAACACGTGAGCCGCCGTTTCTTGTTCTCCCATGCATACTCTGCACAGGGGGCTATCAGTAACACCTATGGTAAACAAACGTTTGTTAAAAGAGCCATGTTCTGTGATAGCACTATCCTGATCTGTGGCTTGTTCAGTCTCATTAGAACCTCGGTTAGACGACTGTTTATTTCGGGCAGGGCCTCCCTAGCTTGTCTACAGTCTACTAAATTTTTTTAAAGCTGAGAGTGTAAATTATTGAAGTATTTACGTACCAGTGAACGAACGTAGCCAAAGGGGATTGGTATTATAGATTCCGGCCCCATTTTTGCCCGAGCCGATCCCCTTCTGGCCAGTTCATCTGCTGCATCGTTGCCTCTAGATCCACTATGTCCCTTGATCCATTGCAGAGTCACATTGTTGTGCTTACGTACCTCATTCAATCGTTGATGGCACTCTATATGAGTCATTACCGAGTTCGCCACATTACAACTCAGAGGTTGTAGTACCATACTGTCGGTCAGTATTCTGATGGAGAAGTCTTTCACCTTCCTAGCAACTATTGCTATGGCCGCTTGGATGATACCCATGCATTCAGCCTGGAAGACTGTGTTATGGGTACCCAGCGGTGTGAATATGTGGTTATTAAGTTCTTCAGAAAAAGCCCCAGACCCCACACCTTCATTTGTCTTAGCACCATCTGTGAATACTCTGAGCTCTTTTGTTCCCAATCCTTCCAGCTGGTCAGATTCCTTCAATTGTATCCTGTACTTCTTATCGAATACAAATTGTTTTGGGATCCTATTGTTGCGCGCCTAAGTTGACGTCTGGTACCTGGCACTAACGCCATCTTTCCTTTTGGAGTTTCTTCCTCAGGCATTTAGACCGAGGCGACGACTAAACTTCCCTCCTGTGTATTTTGTAACGCTACGGCATACATGTCTCTGGAACAGAAATCTGTTAATGGTTTTGCTCAGATCTCTTTAGTAGTATAAATACACGCTCTAGGCTTGTCATGCTCAGAGTTGTAGAATAACTTACCTTTTAGGTTGTATAGGCCCTTAATTTTACCAGCCCCAACCCATGGCTCTTGGATTAGGGCTATGGCCGTCCTTTGTGCCTCCAACCACTTGCGTAATTGAGCCGACGCAGTTTCACTGTGGTGGAGGTTGGCCTGCACTAGGCTAGTTCTGGACGAAGGGCACGCCATCATTGATCGCGTCCTCCCAGTCCCGGCCCAAAAATAAGCCTGCCAGCAGTTCCCGGGTCTCATTGTCAGCCACCGAGTCGGAATCGGACGGCAAAAAGCAGTCCTCTTCGTCGCTCAGTGAGCTGCCGCTGAGCTCGGTTTCCACTAGGGGCTTCGGCTCAGTTGTGCAGGACGTTTTTTCACTGGACTTGGCATCCAGTGATTTCGATGTACCGGCAACCATGGCCACGGTATCCATGACTTCCGGGTTCTTTTCTGCCTCTTTGCTTGGTGAAGAATCAAACAATTTTCGTCCGCGACTCTGGAATTTAATGCGAGACGGCACCCGGCTTTCATCAGGGACGGGATATCATCCTCCGGCACCGAAACAACGAGAGACGACCACCCGTCCGTCTGTTTGTCCGCTTTGAGTAGCAGCCAGTCCTTGATGTTTACCCAGCGGTTCCGGTACGCAAGCACACGACCAATGTCACGTGAGTCCTTCCAGGCACCTTGAGCATCAGGGATAAGGATACCACATTTGATTCTTTGTGGTATATCTTACTGTTTCTTAATAGTCAGCGAGGTGTTGGATTTGAGGTTGAGGCATATTCCCTTTCAATCAGTCCAGAGCCTTCTGGTCATCGCACTACAGCTTTAGGACTCCTTCCGGGTAAACGGATTTGCCTCTAAAAACCGGGCCGACGCATCAGGGTCCTGGTTACTCCAGGCCTCGCTGATCATCTTCCTCTGTATAGCCACGAGGATGTCATCAGCTACCTCCTTTGTTATGTGATCTGAACACGCACACGTTTAGGCCAACCCCAAATCTGCTTTAGCAGCAGAAGCGTAGCTCGTTCTTGCAGCCTTTGGTTGCTGTTTGAGTCGCACTTTTTTGTGCTCTCCTCTTGACGAGGTGGACTCCTCCAGCATTCTTTTGGCTGCTCTCTCCTTCTTTCCAGGACGCTTGGCTGCTCTCTCCTTCTTTCCAGGACGCTTGGCTGCTCTCTGGTTACAGGCGAATGTCTTAGAGCTGGTTCAGGCGGCCGTGCCTACTGCTTGAGCTGGATTTTCACCCTTCCCAGTTTCAGCACGGCTACTGGTTCCAGCCCCAAGCACCGCAGTAGCTTGCTCAGTTCCCTGAGTGTTGCTCTTGGAAGCAGTGAGCGCTGTTCTTTCTCTGCGGCCTTTTTCTCGCTGCTTCTTATTCTTCTTTTTGACCTTCACACCACTGCTTGCTGGGATTGACCCACCTGATGGTCCGTCAGGTTGGCAAGTCACCATTTTGGGTGTCTTGCGCTTCCCCTTACGGCTCACCACTTGCCAGGCAGCAGAGAATAGGTCATCAGTTCTTTGGGGCTCCGCAGTAGTTTTGCTCGCGGCCCCTCGCTCATTTTTCGCGTCCAGCTCCTTGGATTTGGAACTGGATTTGGAAATATCCAGCGAAGAAATTGTCCCCTTGGTGGGTCCACCTACGCTGGGTGGTACAGTCTGTTTTATCATTGTCTAAGGTAAACACCTGTGACATGTCTCCCTCTCTACTAATGGGCCTTGTGTTATCAATAGTTTTTTTAAAGTGTTACATAATTCGTCCCCCCGGCTTCCCACCTTCCATGGAGCCCGCACCTTTGGGAACACCCTACTTTATTGAAAGAATTTCAGGCGTTAGGTTACCGGGGGAATACAAAGACGCAGAGTTGGCTCACATCGCGACATCGGGAGCTCGATCCAGCTGGTAGATAGGGCTGAAAAGGCCCATCCCCACGAGTAGACTTTCACTTGCTCGGTCAGCATGGTCTTTACCACCACCTAGCCCTTTTCAGGGAGGCTAGGCAGCCCCCACATCCCTCGTCTGAGACCCTCTGACGGGGCGCTTGGCCATTTCTCTATCTGTGGCTAGCAGATAAGGCTACCGTTTAGCTTGAAATCCGGACCAAAAAAGGCGTGTTGCCTCTCGACACTATATACCAGAGTGATGATCAGCTCAACCTTCCAGGACTACTTCATCCCCGCATACGGCGCTCAACTGCGCAGGTCCTAGCGCAGGTCGGTGTGTTAGTCCACCGTATACACCCACTCTCTTCGGCGGAAACGCTCCCTCTCCTTTTTTGCAGGCTTGGGACCGGCAGCACCAAAAAGCACAGACAGAGTTAGTTGCCTGTGCTTTTTGTTGCAGGTAGAGTTAAATATATATACATATTTTTTTTTTTTTTTTTTTTTCATGCTATTGAATACGTAGAAAATATTATGATCCAGCAAAGAGGTATTCACTCCTTCACAATAATATAACCGACACTTACGTGTGCGCTGACATCGGAAGTATGGACGCATTATTCAGAAATTGTTTTACACATTGAAATAATACTAGTTTTTACGGAATTTATCGTATATAACTTTTTAAATACCTTTACAATTGGAGCAGACGTGTGCATCTCATCTCTGCCGTAAAAATAGTATTATTCAATGTGTAGTGTGTAAATATAAGAATATTAGTTTAATAAAAATAACTTTCTTTCAGCTCAAAAGATTGTTAATGAAATACTTGTTGGTAGGCATGAAACCAATGGATTAATAAAAAAGCTCAGTGATGAAAATATGGATGATGAGACAATACGAAAAATTGCCGCGGATTTTATTATTGCTGCTGGAGACACGGTTTGAAAATTGCTCTTTTAAAACATAATAGTTTTTCATTAATCTTTTATATTCAACTTATTATTACTTTTACAGACCGCATACACTACACTGTGGACCCTCTTAATGCTGTTTGAAAATAGTGAAGTTTTAAATGAACTAAGAAGAAAAGATGATTTATATGTGAAATGTGTAATAAAAGAATCGATGAGATTGTATCCAGTTGCGCCATTTTTAACCAGAATTTTACCAAAAGATTGTTTTTTAGGACCTTATAAATTCAAACAAGGGGTAAGTAATGACAAAATATTATCTATGAAACAAAGAAAAATTTCACTTTATTTCTTAGTTTTAGCTTTTTATATTATAAGAAAACAACAACAAACTAGTAAACAGTTTTAATAAGCAGTTCCTAATCCATTGAATAAAACTATTATTTACGGATTATATCACGATTAATTCAACTTTAATTTATTTTTTATTATCCCGACGTTTCGGATGCTTTACAGCACCCGTGGTCACGGGGGATAGTTCCTAATCCAGTTCGAGTAAGCAGATATTAATGTTAGTTAGTGGTTACTACAGCTGCATCCCATACTATCGATAGCTTCCACCAGCCCTAATTTTGTAGTAAAAATTTTTAAAGTAATAAAATTGACCTTCAATCATGATTATAGTCAACCAAATCTAAGAAATACATTTTGACAGCTGTCAGACTTATTGCACCAAGCAAGCAATATTCGATTCTTAAAAAAAATCGATATCGATTATTTAGTTTGTAATCATTTACAGTTTGGTTTGAATAATACCAGAATAAATTTAAAACGGATAATTTAAAACAAGATTTATCATTTTCTTCGTATTTGTTGTTACTGCTTATTTCTAAAGGCAAAGTTATAAAAATTTAAGATTGAAACTAGATTAAATATAATTTTTTTCAATTACTTTCAGTACAACTACTTCAGTTGTCGTTGTTTATATTAATTATTATTTGATATTCAATAATGCAGTAAAAATTAATGTATCTTTCAAAGTCATCCATAATCATTTTTGCCCAATCATCCTTTGTGAAATGGGCACATGCTTCAACGAATATAGAAGAAACAGTCCAAAAAGTTAAAGCCGAGTCACGAAATAAGAAGACAAACACAAAATCACAATATTACTCATAGTAGGCTCCCGAAATGGCGGGAAATTAAAACTACGTAGTGGTTTTTTCAGCGGGGCCTTTCATATGAGTTTTTATGCCTACACAAATTTACGTTGACAAAGTAAAAAAAATAACTTGTTTTTTTTTCATGATTCATGTAATTTAAGGAATTTTTAAAATAAAAATTTTATATAACAAATAATACATTAAAAAATTAATGATTCGATTATTTGAATATTTTTACCGATTATTTGATTATTTTTACCGATTACTCGCATAACAATGAATTTTAATCATCCAAACACTACGGTAAAGTACATAGCGACATGTCATTGAAACGACGTCAAGTAAAAAAGTTTATACTGGTTATTTTTTTAATATTTTGTATTGTTTGAAAGGTTCGAATTTAAATTAGTGATAAAAAACTATACACTTGGTAATGAAATAAAGATAACCATAATTTTTCGGATGTACGTAAAAGGTTGTTTTAAATCGTGTAAGTACGCTTGTGCAAAGTTATTACAGAATGATTAATATGAAACGTCAAAAGGTATTTCTTAGATTTGGTTGACTACAAATGTATTAGTACCTGGGCATAGAGCAACACGGTAGACGTGGGTCGTTACGTCATTTTCAAGAAACGTGACGAAACCAGTGATTTGATCAGCGTCACCTGTTTCAAAACTAGTGATTTTTGTAACTGGCTATTTTTATTCGGCTACTGTGATTGCATAAATATCACCACCAACTATACAGTTACACGCGAAACGAAAATAAATTTAATCACAATCTGTGTTTGTAGCTATACAGTAACTGTATAATACTGTTAAATGAATAAATTAACTTCCCTTCATACTTTATTCACGTTAAGGACTGACTGCATTAAATGTATTTATGATTGATTTGCGTTTACTATGACACTAAGATTTTCATAAAATTATTAATACAGGCATATTTAGAAGTCAATTTGATTGTATATACAATGATTATTGATATTTCCAGTTTATTTACACTTTTACAAGGTATTTACTATAATTTGTTTTTGCACTTTTATTTACACTGTACAATTAATTTGTTTGTTTGTTTGGCTATTTACACATAGTTTTTAAGTTTTATAATATAAACATTTAAATTTTTAAACTTTTTATACACATTTTTTAGTTTTATTTTAATTTTATGAATAAACGAGTTCATGACTCCGTCAAAAATGTTTTAAAAATTATTTTAGTTAAACTCAATGTGACTCGCTTCCCGGAATCGTAAACCGTTGAATTTATTTACAAACAGAGATTTGGCTATGTCTAAAGTCTTACGTATGAAAATTAAACGTACAATAATACTGTTACTTACGATGTTTTGTTTATTGTTGTATGCCACATGTGCACTTTGCGTACGACCGACCGACAGTCGACTCCCGCAATAATCATGGTTAACAGTAATCATAATCACGCATTTACAAAAATCACTACTTGTAACATGACTCGAAACTAGTGACTCGGTTACATGTCGCGTAGCCAGTTACTGTATCTAGTGACGTGAAATAACGCCCATGTCTACAACACGGGCCATTGTCAATGTCAAACACTGTCAAAGTATAAGTCCATGGTCGCGTACAGTAAAGCTATAGTTGCAGTCGCACACGCACTGTTTACGAACAAGTTTGTGTCTGTGTTAGGTTATGCTGTAGTCAAAATCTCCTTAGAACTTTACAATATGACGTATAAATAAATATATTGTGAAGATTTTTTTAGCCTAGTCTGATTTGTATTTTTTCAAAATACAAATTAGACTAGGCTGTACGGTATAAGACCTTAACCTGCCTTAATTGGCGAATCATAACAACAAAACATATACTCCATGAAAACAATATTTATTTTAGGTTATTTTTATCGTATCCGAATAATAATACAATCTAAAATTTTAAAATGAATTATTGTAACGTAGCTTCGAAATTACGAATACAGTCAAAAGCTGTCAATTATCGGACTTTAAGTGTAATGTGCAACGGGTTTCATAAAAAAAGACATGAAAATAATATTTTTCATGGCAAACTAATGCCAGCAAACTTATCTGTAAACAGAGGTATATCTTTAGAATCAGTTGTACAGTGGCAATCTGAAACATATGCTAGCATATCGAACAGTTACCTTGTAAAATTAATGCAAGATGGGTTACTATATTTTCACGACACATCAGGTTTGACATGGTGGGCCACTATAGTAACATCTACGATACTTATAAGAGCAATAATGACATTGCCACTGACTATTTATCAAAACTATATTTTGGCTAAAGTAGAGAATATAAGTTTAGAATTAAAAGACTTAGCAGAGGAGCTGAAAAGGGAAACAGCAGTTGCCAAAAAGTCATATAATTTATCAAATAAACAAGCAGTTATTTTATATAAAAGGTCTCTAAAAAAACAGTGGCAAAAGCTCATAGTCAGAGATAACTGTCATCCTTTCAAAGCTAGTTTAGTTATTTGGTTTCAAATCCCTGTCTGGGTGTGCATGTCGTTTGCATTACGAAATCTAGTATATATGCAATCAGATGCTGCTGTAGATTTGGTAACGTTTATGGAACTAGCAGTGGGTGGGATAGGGTGGTTTCCAAATTTAACGGAACCTGACCATTCACTTATTTTACCAGTAGCATTTGGGTTAACAAACTTATCAATTATTGAAATACAGAGGATGTCAAAACTTAGACAGCCGTCTAAAATTTATAATGTATTTACAAATGTGTTCAGAATATTTTCTATAATAATGATACCAGTGGCTGCCAGCGTCCCATCATGCATGTGTTTGTACTGGGTTACATCAAGTAGTTTTGGTCTTATACAAAACTTGTGTCTTCTTTCACCATCACTGAGAAGAAAACTAAGAATTCCGGAAGCTCCGAGTGAGCTTGAATATCCTTATAGTCATATAAAAGAAGAAATAACTCACACATGCAGAAAGATAATATCAAAGAAAAGTCACTAAATGTACTTAAAAATTGGTTAATTTACATTTGTACCATTTACTGTCAACATGTTTGTAATTCCTTAAATTTTATTCTAGACGCCAATTGTAGCTTCCATATACACGTCAGGTCGTGATGAGCAAAATTTTAGTAATGCTAATATGTTTTTGCCGTATCGCTGGGACAGAAATGACCCAAGAAAAGAAAACTTAACTAACCATGTTCCTTCAGCATCTTTGCCTTTTGCCCTTGGAGCTAGATCATGTATAGGCAAAAAAATTGCTATTACACAACTTACGGAAGTAATACAACAGGTATAGTTTTAATTAAATACAAATAATAAGTTACATTTAATTATTAATTTTAATATAAATAATAATTAAAATTAGACGCAACAAATATTCAGCTAGTATTACACCTGTTCGGCTACTTTTATCCTATGTGATAGAATACTGAGTAACTAACCACTATTCCGCTGAATACCAAATACTTAAGTAAGAGGTTTTACTGTAGTCAGATAATTGGTAAAATGAAAATATTTATTTATTTTATAATAATTTTTACTTCTAATCATTAAAGTAGACATTGGTACATAATCATTTTCCATATCATAAAAATTTATAAAAAAAGAACTATCAGATAAAAGTAACAATTATAGTGGAAGATAATGGTAAAAGACTAACTTTTCTTTATTTTCAGGCAGTAGTTTATTTATTTTCTTTAACTTCAGAGAATAAATACTTTGAAGAATAAACACTACTTCCTTCCTGGTTTTGAATACTTTTGCCTCATAGGAAGTTCACAGTTTATTAGGTATATGGCATGTGGCCGAATATACCATTCATTGCAAGTCTAATTAAAATGATAAAATCTTGTTCATTTAATAAGGAAAATTTGTAATAGTTTTCTCCATTTTGGATTCTTATAACAAGAAAATGAAGGAGCAAAATTCCTGTGATACAAACATTGCCATTAATCATTGATTATATTACATGTGTTTAATTATATTCATTTTAACAAAGTTTCCTTTGACAATAATTTTTTAAGTTTATATATACAGTAGAATCTCAATAACTAATATCAAGGGAAAAGCTAAAAAATTAGGAGGTAATGAGTTTAACAGTCGCTGAGGATACCTTGAAAATGAATTAAAGAAGTTTTGGGAGCGTGGCTTTTTCCTTTGTCGGTGAAGCTCACGGACGACTACGGGAGTGTCAAAATGAAAGTGATGCAATGGCTTCATAGTACGCAAATCATGAGAGCCATACCTAGCAAGCGCTTGGGAAAAAAACTAATTGAGCACCAAACAACATTTTCATTTATTTTAACAAAACTCAGCTATGGATTAGAAAACTGGTTTATAAAAACTTAGATATGATTATTTACTATGCCTTAAAAATAATTCCATGAAATTATTCATTAGAATATTGTGGTGTCATCGAGGAATGTAAATAATTAGAGCCTATTTTGCAATTTTTTTCTATCGAGAAAATTAAGTCATATCGTGTTTTCCTTTTATGCAATCCAAGGTCACACAGTCAAAAATTATATACCAAAATTTTAGTTTCTAATCCATAAAACGTAAAAAAATATGTTAAATAGAAAAACCACCAAACTTTCAAGGTCATCACCTTAACAAGAATTTAAGTTTTTTCTCAAACATAATGTACACAGATGTGTTACTTAGAAAGTTTAATAATGTATTTATTTATTGTGTGTGTACAAGGTACACACAATAGGACAGAAGCAGCAAACATTTTTGGATTTTATTACTATGACTCTTTGGGGAATCATAAATAAGATGTCTGGTTTTTGAAATTCGAGTCAAGAATATAAATATGTACTATCAATACCTTGCAGGGAAATAACATTTTGTTAGAGTTACAGTCTAATTCGAGCTACTGCATATTTAGAAGAATTTGCAATGGCAATTCTTTCGTCCTACTGAGGATTATGACTTAACGACATTCGAGTTATCGAGATTCCACTGTATTTGATCATTATTAGACCCTATGAAATATTTAAACATTTAATTTTTTTTCACTTGAAAATGTTTATCAATCACAATTCATCTGATAATAGAAGATGCTGCCGTAGAAATACCTACAACTATCCTCAATTAAGAACCAAAATGCAAGTGTATTGACATCCCTGATGACTAAGATGGAATATCTAGTTACCAGTAAAACGGTCTCTGGTTTTTACCTGCTACATATTACAAAATACAGCTCAGCAAAACATATTGCTGGTATTTTGTGGCAGCAATACCTACTAGACCTCAATCAATAGAACCAACAATCCAATCATGACTGCAGTGTGACTCTCATTATTTGTTTCTTATGTCTGTATATATAATCAATGATTAGGCTTTACTAACCAGTAGTTTTTTTTTTAAAGAAATGTTTGTCATATTTTAATCAACCATACAAGTTTTAATCCAACTTAACACAAAAAAAAATTGTTCGTTCATTTCTATACCATTTATCTGTATAAGATATAACTTGGTGCAATATTGAATGCACTCCTACGAATATTTCTGACAAAAATGCATGTCAGGCACAGCTATAAGCCCAGTTCAAGAAACAGGCATATAGTAAAGATGTTGCTAGCCTCCAGTTTAGTAATTAATTTAAGCTTATTACTTTTTTTTTCAGGTTAGCAATAATTTCGAGTTCAAATTTAACAATAGCAAAAATATTAGACCTATTACTTCTCAGGTGTTGGTTCCAAATAAACAAATTGAACTATGTCTAACTCTGAGGAATTATAACGAAAAGGAATAATTTACATAATATAGAATGCATGTATGTATTAAATAATACAAAGTAAATGATAATCATTTTAGTTATAAGAATAAAACAAAATTACAGAAACTGTATTTCATTTAATTAGCTTCCACATATTGACATTATAAATAATTCATAGGTACATATTATTTATCCAAGGATGGGAATGTAAAATACGACCCTAATAAATTATAAGCAATTTTATTAAAGAATTTTTAGCGTATAATGATTTTATTAAATGCATTAAATATTTATACTAAAAGTTTGTAAAAGTAATATTTGATTAGTATGTATGAAATACAATTTTAAGCAAATAATACCTTTTATTGTCTTTTCTCTTGTTTTTAATTAATAAAAAATATTAATTGAAAGTAAAATCATTCATTCTATAGAGAACAAGACAAAATAAAAAAAATGCTGCATTAGCTTGCTTATAGTCCGAGTATCATGATGATATGAGATTTTTATAAAACTGCTTAAGTGAGACTATAAGTTATACAATAAAATACAATCCTAATGAAATTGGCTTTGCAACTTTCACGCAATGAGTGATATAAACTATATAAACTCAAATATATAAACTATAAATCAAAATGTACAAAATACTGTATCCTCCAAAACTGATTTATTATAAGTCTGTAGTATAAATTTAGCTGTGTAGTGAGGCCATTTTTTGGGGAGGCCTGTGTTCAGGGGTGCACTTTTGATGGGCTATAATGATAAAAAATTAATGGATCTAGCATACACGTAAACTCCGAAACAAAATATTATTTGAAAATCCTCATATTTTTTTATTGACTAGATTTTTACAACTAGTATTATTATAATAATATTTCATAATATAATTGATATGTAAAATAAAACACCACAAGTTTACCGTGAAAAATTGTAAAAAGAAATCATTATATTCGTACATTTAATAAAATTAAAAAAAATATTACAGTGATAAATTAAAAATCTGCAATAATGTATAAGTACTAGTCATATTGCAAGCGTTTACTATGTTCTCTGATGTAGGAAACAAATGTTAATTTGAAGTCTAATTGCTACCCTAAGGTAAAATATTTAAAAGTACATCCATACCATGTTCACTCTAAGTCTAAGCAGATGGTTTGTATTTGGACTACAAAAATATGCAAGTCAGTTGCAGTCTAAATAAGAATTTCCCCTAAAGACTAGCCATGGAACCGGTGAGGAAAAAAAAACGAGTGTGCTTATGACCACACGACTGAAGTAAAACTTCAAATTTATTATCTGCTTCCTTCCATAATTTGTTATTATTCACCCAAAAATTCACAAAACATGAACTTTAAAATGAATTTAGAATTTTATTCGCTTTAAAATACGGAATGTAAATGGCTATGCGAGAAAGAGAGAAAGAAACTGTTCACTGTTCTCTCTTTAACTTCAAAAACCGCATCTAAACTAACCACTTCACAGTACCATGTGACTATTGTTTCTTTTACTTTTGTTTCTTTTTTGCGGACATGGAAGATTGTTCTGTGAATTTATAGATGATATATATATATATATATGTATTAATTGTATGGTGTAACAGACATTACTTAATTTTTTTCTTTAAGACCTACCTCCAACAAAATTATTTTCAAGAACTTTATAAAATCAAAGAGTTACAGCTTATATACGTTCCACAGCTGGGCACAGGCACCCTCACTTCTGAGGAAGTGTCCGCCGCGCTGCCCCAATGCGTGTTGGCGAACTTTACATGTTTTCGAAATATTTTCTTACCTTGTTAATCAGACATGCAGGAATAAGATAATATTAATATAAGCTAATATATAATGCATTACATTAATATAACTGCATTTTGTTCCAGACATGGCAATTTAAAAATATATGATGGCAAGTAATTAGGCGATTGTAATAACATCGCTAGGCGGACAATTGCTTTCTGCTACAAACTTCGACCTTTTTATATGTACACACTAAAAATATGATACTATTTTACAAGTTGCCTCATAATCATCGATTTTATATCGTCAAGCCATTGGTCTTTATATTTTAAGCTAAGAATATTTCTGAAACATTCTGTGCGCTGCAATTCACACATTTTCCCTGTAAGCAAATATGCCACTGCTTCAACACATAAAAATCCCATGCCCTCACTCAGTGACCATATATAAATCCTATCCGCCGTTTCTGGTGATAGTTGAAATTGTAAGATAGCACTACTCAATAATTCTTTAAGTTTTTCAAATAGAAATCTATCAGCCAACAGCAACACTTCCAAGTTAGTCTCCAAGCTTTCGGCCATAGGAAAGATTTCTACATCACTTTTAGGATTATTTAAACCAAATTGTAAAAGTGTAAATAGGTACTCTAGGGCCGGTTTAGAAACATTTTTCAATCGTACACATTTCTGAAGTGACTCTTTGAAACGACCCATTAACATTGCGCTAAATACATCAGAGTTCTGACAGAGGAACACTTTGTTAGCTTTCACCATTGACAAGTCATCTAATTCGAAAGTAACGATTTCATCTACGGCTAAATTGTCTAGTATTGGATCATAACTAACAAATATTTTATCTTTAAATCGGTTCTCTAATATTTTTGGGTCTTTAATATGTACATTATTCGCTAATTTAACCAAAGCTGTAACACAGTCTTGCATATCTTCTCTGGATTCAGAAATTATATTAAATAAAAGATTTAATGCACTGCAATCTATAAAGTACTTCTTTAAAGGTTTCTCGGTTCTGCGAAATTAAGAAGAAATAATTTTTATAATTATAAAATGTACAACTTATAAAATATTTATATTAAATTGAAATATTACCCACTTCACTATATAAGGCAGTGTTAATGACAGAGTTTGTTTCATGGATGAGCTACCTTTAAGTAGTTGATAGCTTATCTCTCCGATTCCAAAGCTGGATTCTGCTAGTATAGTCAATTGAGCAAGCAATTTTACACTTAACCTTATAATCTGGAAGTAAAAATTGTATCAAATATATATTTATATAGTTATTTCCATATGTTTAAACATTACGTCATTTTTTACTTTAATTTGAACAAATGGTAAAATAAAAATTTTGTACAACTGACTTCAATATAAATAAAATGAGAACATGATTAAAACTACTTTTACGGATTTTATCGCGTTTATTTTTACTTTTTATTTTTAATTCCCGACGTTTCGGGCGCTTTCCAGCACCCATGGTCACGGGGGACTGAGATGACTGACGTCCCGATGTCATTGTTAAACCCGGAGTACCTTCAGCTTTTTTAATTATTGTTTATGGTCCGATCTATGCAAAATGAACTGACTATGTCCTGAGGTCTTGCAGTGGTATGCTTGGGTTTAGTTTTAATTTTATTGATTATAGGACCCCAAGCAGGTGGTAGTACCCAGCCTCCTTCTCTATTGAAATTAGGATGTTTTTTAATTTCAATAGCCTCACGTATCATCCTTGGTAGGAATCGGTGTTCTTTCGCGAGGATTTGTGGTCTATCAAATCTGATGTAATGGTTGGGGCCGTCTAGGATATGATCACAAACTGCTGACTGCTGACTTGATGGGTGCTGGAAAGCGCCCGAAACGTCGGGAATTAAAAATAGAAAGTAAAAATAAACGCGATAAAATCCGTAAAAGTAGTTTTAATCATGTGCAATGTTCGCGTAAATATAAGAAATCAAAATGAGAACATCATCACCTGATCAGACCTAGAGGGGGGCGTTAAGGTGCCCAGAAAAAAAATGGAGGGCGTTGGTGTAGTTTAGGTGGACGATGGTTGATTTATAATTTCATTTAGATACTTTATAATTTACTAGACTTAAAACCTACCTACTACTCAATATCGAATAATTATTAGTTTATATGTCTGCCCTGTATGATGGTACATAAACTAGAAATACTTTAGATTTTGTAGGATTGCTCGTACGCCGTACGCAATCAAGTTTTAACAAGTTTTTGTTGGTGTAATCCGGTAGCAATCGGCTGGTTCATCGATACTTGCCTTAACTTGGTCAGTACGATTGAGCGTCGAAAGAGATAAACGAGTTTGTAAGTTTTGTGTTTTATTCCTGTCAGTGCGTGCTGTATTTAAATCCTATATAAAAGCTCGTAATAATTTTATATTTTCATAGTGGTGTCGCGCGCAATCTTTAAACAAATATTTAAGTTCAACATTAAATAGTAAGATTCACACAAAATTCGACAAATCCATCTTTGCCTTAGTGCCTTCTTTGTTCAAAAACATTTTCAAACGAAGCGATGAAGCCTTAAAGACTTCAAAGTCATTTGAATAAAATGCATCCAGATAAGGACAAAAATGTACTTATTTTTGTTCCAACTACCACTAAAATAGGCAAATTATAAACACTGCTATTGTTTTAGAATGATGTGTTCTTCTATAAATGGTAGTACATAGTAATTTATAGATATAAAGCATGTGTTAGAAGTAATTTTATACGTACAACTGTTGGAGATCCATACAAATAAATAAATAAATGTACTATTTGTTCAAGACAGTTAAACATTAAGAGAACAACTGTTTCAATCATTGCAATATATACAAAAATAAAATCCGAAACAACTATTTAAATGACAGATTATTTAATCAGCTTTATATACTAATGATGAAGATTTCAACCGATTGATCTTTCACACAGAAGTGAGTTGGCTATCAAAAAGATAAGGTCTGACTCGATTTTACAATCTGTTTGACTCTGTCGTAGAGTTTTTGGAAAAGAAAGACAGAATTGCGCGAAAACCTCATCAATCAAAGAACGATATCGCATACCTGACAGACATTTATAAATTACTTATTGATATGAATCTCCAACTTCAAGGCGATGTCATCATCATCATCATCACCATTACAGCCCTTCACAAGTCCACTGCTGAACATAGGCCTCCCCCAAGGTATGCCACAAAGCACGGTCCTGAGCCACCTGCATCCATCGACTTCCTGCATGTCTTACCAGGTCGTCACTCCATCTAGTGGGGGGTCGCCCTACACTTCGCCTACCGGTAGGAGGCTGCCACTCGAGAACCTTTCTTCCCCAACGGTTGTCGGTTCTTCGAGCTATATGGCCGGCCCATTGCCACTTCAGCTTACTACTCCGTTGGGCTATGTCGGTCACTCTGGTTCTACTGCGAATATCCTCATTTGTAAATTTATCACGCAGAGAAACTCCGAGCATAGCCCTCTCCATAGCTCGCTGAGCGACTTTGAGCGTCCTCATACGGCCAGCAGTGAAGTACCACGTCTCGGTTCCGTAGGTCATCACTGGCAACACGCACTGGTTATACAACTTAGTTTTCAGGTTTTGAGGTATACCTGACGAGAAGATGCGTCGTAATTTCCCGAACGCTGCCCAGCCGAGTTGAATCCGTTGATTGACCTCTCGGTCGAAGTTGGACTTACCTAGTCGGACTATTTGTCCCAGGTAAACGTACTCGTTAACAACTTCGAGCTTAGTGATCCCAACAACTACCGGTATAGGTGTGACATGGATATTAAACACGATCTTTGTTTTGTCCATGTTAATCTTAAGATCTATCCGTTGGGAGGCACTATTGAGGTCATTGAGCATAGTGCTTAAGTCCTCCAGCGATTCTGCAATAAGGACTATATCGTCGCCAAATCGAAGGTGAGTGATGTACTCGACATTGATGTTAAGACGACACATCGAAAAGGCTATCGCCGTACTGAATACATAATTTCTATAAAAAACTTGTAAAAACGCCGTTATAAGGTCTAAAATTGCGTAGCGCCCGCGACGATTAAAAGCGCTTATAAATTGTCAGAATCTTAAATTTTTTTTTAATTTATTGATTTAAGTAATCAAAATAATGAGCAAGTAAATTATGGACATTGATGTTATGAATATATTTGAGTGATTCCCAAGCATATAGATTAAGTAATTTCGTTGTAATTTCAACTATAGTGATTTTTTAAAGGTGTTTTCGCAAATAATTATGATCGAGTCAAAATTATACAATCGTGTTTTTGAACAATCAAATTCAAGATAAAGACATGAATTTACCTACATCAAAATTCCACTTTCGTTAGTGGTGTCATACTCCTATACTATTCGATGAAAGGAGGTGCATTTTTACACGGTGTCGCCTTAATACCGTATCCTTTACAGTCCAGTAGCTTGAAAACGTCTTCCAATGCAGCGGTGAAGAATTTCGGGGAAATAACGTCACCCTGTCTTACACCTCTCTGCAGTTGCATAGGTTTCGTACTCTGGTTCTGTAATCGGATAGCCACCGTAGCCCTACTGTACAAACAGTTCAGCACTTCGAAATACCGACAGTGGGCTTGGCACCTCTGAAGAGACTGTAGCACCGACCAAATTTCGACAGAATTAAAGGCTTTCTCATAGTCCACATACGCCAGGAAAAGTGTCAGATTGTACTCTTCGGACTTCTGTACAATTTGCCGAAGGGTATGTATGTGGTCCATGGTACTAAAGCCTTTTCGGAAACCGGCTTGTTCGGAAGGCTGGAAGTCGTCGAGTCTGCGTGCGAGACAATTCGTAATGACTCTCGAAAAGTCAAGGCGATGACTTGAACTTAATAAGAACAAAAATGTCGTCGTTGATTTCTTAACCAAGCTGCTCTTACACAAGAAGAATATCGGCAGATAAGAGTTCCATAATTTTCCCAATTTATCAGTATCCTGCAACAACGACGACTTGCTTGTCTACTGCTAACATTTGGAAAATCTCCAGTGATTTCATTGAAAGATTCTAGGACATTTTGAAATTGGAAATACCCAGACCTTTTTTTCAAATGTCAACATAGCAGTAACCTCAACTGGAAGAACTTATAGAACCGACAACGAACGAGGAAATAGAAGTCTAATTCAAAAATGGCTACGAAGAATTTTGGCTACAAAAGTCAGTCCCGCAGTTGTATGCAGGATTGTGGTTGATCGTTCAACGATTCTTGATAGCATTCCCATCGTCATATTTGTGTGAACGTGTATTTAGCGCTGTGACAACGCTGCTTACAAAAAAATGAATTTTTTGAGTAAAAACGAACCTGATATCAACGAACTTGTTAAAAATCATCAATTTCATTCATCTCTTTAGATTAGTTTTAAAACTAAAATTCGTTACCTATCTATATTGTTTCTTTTAATTTGATTAAATATATTCTTAATATTATAAAGTTGCGTATTAATTGCTCTCACTAGTAATAATGTCTAGTTTAGAATGTAAGTAAACACCAGAAACGACAAATATTATTTATTAGCACACCATAACTAAATTAATTTTTTCTTGATTAGAAATTGTGGTTTTTAAGTTTAAGGAGTATGTAAAAAATTGGGGGCGCTAAAAATAATTGATTTTCAAAGGGGGCGACTAAATAAATAAGTTTGATATGTATTTTAGGCCTAAAGTACAGAGAATCTTGTGACAAGAAATACTGTTCAAGATGAATGTAGAAGTACCTACTTACAAGTATTATACATTATATAGTACATAGTATTATACAATTTATTAAAAATAAATGATCATTATAGATAATTTCCTTCATGTTTATGATGTAAAATAATGAAATGTTGTTATGTGAATCTTACGACTAATTACATTTTTATTATTAATATCTTACTCACCTGTTTACATTGCTGACATTTAGTTGGCGGGTGTTTGGAGCTGATAGACATATTATGTAATCTAAGTGCTAATCTGTGTTTTAATATACTCATTAGACACAAAGCATTGCTGCAAAATGGTAACAAAATTGTTGAAAATACAAATTATACAATTATTATTATAAGCTATTTATGCGAAAAAAAAATAGCAATATTCAAATCAAATACCTTAATACTCTGGCGAGTATTCGAGCAGCCCTGCCTAATGGTCTCTTACATCTTTCAACATAATCCAATAAAGCATTGAGACATTCTCGACCAGTAAGCAAATCTAACGTGTGATTCGGAACTGCTTCTTCACGGATACTGCCGTACGTGCAAGCACCGTGAGATACACGGAATAGCAAAACCAGGACACAGGCTATACTCGACGATTTTGTGTTGACATCGATGTTATTAGGATCCTCTATAACACAATAATTAAAGGTAAAAGCTTATATATATATATATATATATATATATATATATTATAATTTTTCCTATAAGTTGTGATAAATTATTCATTACAAGTTCATAGCTAATCAAAAGCCGAAAATATTTATATATAATATTTTCGGCTTTTGATTATATTTATATATTATATATATATGTATTTCATGGCGTTGTTACTTGCTCATCTAGTGGTAGAGGGTCGGGTTAACTATGACAATCGGACATCGAACACCTCAGTACCCCATCACCATGGATGCTGTAAAGTACTCGGAACGTCAGTAATATAAAATAAGTCAGTAATTTAAAAACCGTCCGTAAGTTTCATTTAGTGTGTCGAACTACTTTACATCCAGCCTACAATTCGCTCTACCGTATGAGACTTCCGTTCGATAATCTTACTTTCGAGAGATATAACCCGACTAAAGTGACAATGGGTTCCCTTCGTCTTACTGAGTCGGTGGGATATAAGTTACGCTTCGCATACACCTAATCCGTCATCGGCCGAAGTTTGCTCGGGCGATGACGGCCGAACTCGGACGATCGAATCAAACACTAGTAAAGCAAAGAGAGCGCTTACACAAACACGATCGTTATCGTCCGATAACGCACGAAAACGGCCGATCAACCGTCGAGTCCGAACTCCGAACTTGTTGGGATTTCTCGCCCGACTGCCGGCGTCTACAGTGCAAATTGAGTGTATTTATAGGTTAATTTAATAATTTTGTCTTTATTCTGTTTTCTGTCAGTGTTGTTATCTACCTAAACGACTATGGATATTGAAAATATAAAAATAGAAAGGAATACCGGCAACGTCCAATGTCGGCACAAGTGTTACACTGTTGCAGTGTAAGCACATACACGTCCGAGTTACTCGTCCGGGTAACTCTGTCCGTCATCGGCCGACAAAATCGGTTTTGGTGTAAACGTACCGTTACTCTTGTTTTACTGCCGATGTTTTCGAGACAGAGAAACCCCAAGCATTATCTTCTCCATAACCAAAAGAGATAGCTTGAAGTTTAAAAAGGACAACTTCTCAGTGTGACATGAGTGTAAGACATGATTTAATGCATATTCATCTCCACCTAAAAACGCGTCGCGTCGAAATGATTATTTCAAAAATGAATTAATCTTGTAAATACTAAAATCGTAGAACTTGGCAGAGGAATTGAAGATATCAGTACCAAACTTGTCGCACCTTTGATGCTGCTGCACGTCGCCAGTCCGGATATTTAACGTCTGATGTAAACGAGATGGTTATATATACCACTCCTGCATTTCGCGTAACTGCAGACGAAATGGACTGATGAATCCACTTACGCCGTCACAAGTGCCGTCCTCCAGACCGAATTTCAGTCACTTTGGCCAGTCGACGTGTACATTAATCTGCGCAGGACTGGTTTAGAGCGCAAGGAAATTGTTCCCTCACTCTCATAGTCCGATGGGACGGCAAACTCACACGATCAGAGAGATCTGACGCAGCACCAACGGCTTTATGTGCTTCACGAGGCACAGTAATGAAATACCACCAACTTCCTGACTCCGGGTTACTACTGAGAATTTCTTGACAGATAAAACTGAATAACTCATTTTTTAGCTCAATCTGGGATTAGGACCCGGGACCAGTCGCATCTGCAACGACTGATATGTAAAACGTGTCTCGATAGTCGTTAAAGAGGACTATAAGGAAAGCCAGATAGACCTCCAATAAATGGCGGTAAACCATCTCGTATTTATAATAAATCAAAAATACTTAGACTGGTAAATGGTGCAAATTGTACTGCGCAATTGTAAAAAGGTATTGCGAATGCCATTCCACCTGCGCGATATGGCGATTACAACAAACCCTTCCTACATTTTAGCAGTTTAGATGATGAATTTATAACCTAAAAACCGGCCAAGAGCGTGTCGGGCCACGCTCAGTGTAGGGTTCCGTAGTTTCCCGTCCGTCACAATAAGTGTTCCCACTTATGAGTTTAAAGGTGGGTATCCATTATGTTCGCGCTCCAGCAGCGCTCCGCGCTCCTGCAACTGCTCCCGGTAGTGGGTACTGTTGTTTCCATCCAAGTTCAAAATGATTTTCCTAGAAAGTCCTTATAAAGTTCTACTTTTCGGATTTTTTTTCATATTTTATAAACTTATGGTTCAAAAGTTAGAGGGGGGGGGGGCACATTGTTTTTTACTTTTGGTGCGATTATTTCTGAAATTATTGACATTATCAAAAAATGATTTCAGTAAACCCCTATTCATTTTTAAATACCTTTCCAACAATATATCACACGTTAGGGTTGAAATTAAAAAAAAAATCACTTCCCACTTTACATATAGGGGGGGCTACCCTAATAAAACATTTTTATTTTACCACTTGATCTGCGTGATTGATACACATATTGGTACCAAATTTCAGCTTTCCAGTACTAACGGTCACAGAGATTAAGCGAGGACGGACAGACGGACACAGACATGGCGAAACTATAAGGGTTACTAGTTGACCACGGAACCCTAAAAATGGTAAACTAAATGACATAATAACTAAACTGGACTAATTATAGGAGCTAAATGACATAATTCATATTATTTACCTTCTGACGTCCCTTCTCCATCAACACTTTCATCATCATCCATAATGAGCTCGTCCAAATCATGGGCTACTTGGGTGGCGTCAAATTCGAGTACTTTATCACTTGTTGTCAGATTAACCGCTCTATCCTCGGTTTCACCGTCCGCTTCGCTGCATACCGGCGAGTACCGGCCCGAGATCTCAGAATCGGAACTATCTTTAAAAAAATATTTAAACAGTCAGATAACATTGTTTCCATTTATTATATGCTATCTAAAGCAACTGCTAAACACAGGTCTCGAATCGAAAAATTTGCCATAGTTGCTTGACGAGCGGGTTTGCAGGCGCAGTTTTTTTAAATTAATTTTAGTTTTTATCAGGATGATGTATCTCCCCATTTCTGTTACAGTATTCCCCCCCCTCGCCTCTTACGACACCCAAAGGATGACATCATGCAGTGGATTCTTATACGCCAAAACTACATGACGAACGTTGTTTTATTGATAGTCAATTACTTCGAAGTTAAATGTTAAGTGTTTACCTATGAAATTGCCGTTTTTTATGAAATAAGATAACGTATTTTTCTGTTTTTTTATTTCTATTATTCAAAGTAATCACCCATGCAATCGATGCATGGCCAACATATTTTATTGATGCCCTTCTTGAAGAAATCAGCTCGACGGGAGGTAACAAATATTTCAAAGACAGTTTGTACTGCCTCTCAGGTATTGGATTTTTTCCGCCATAAAGTTATCCAAATTCTGGAATAAGTAGAAGTCTGTAGGCACAAGGTCTGGTGAGTATGGCGTATGACGGAGAGCTTCCAACCCCAGCGCTTGTAACCTGGCGACCGTCTGTTGTGCAGTACGAGGTCGCGCGTTGTCGTGCAGGAGCAGCGGGGACGAGCGATTGAACAAAGCTGGCTAGAGAAGTGCGAGCTTCTCCATCACAGTGTTCAGCACTTCACAGTACCCATCTGCAGTAAAGCTCATTTAGTTTGGTAAGAAGCTGTGATGAATCACACCGGTGCTGGACCACCAAACCGTGACCATGATTTTCCAGGGGTAAGTTTTTGTTTAGAGCATTGTTTAGGTGCTGAACTAGGATTCAATCAACTTGCTGAGAGCTTGTGATTGTCAAACAGAATCCACTTTTCGTCGTAGGTAATAATGCGGTTCAAAATTCGTTCGTTTGTGTGCCCGCTGAGCAGTACAAGGCACGTCTCGAGGCGTACTTCCCGCTAGCGATCATTGAGTTCGTTCGTTCGTTTTTCAAGCTTTTTTACCTTACCAATTTGACGCAAATAAAAATATTTTTTTAAAGCTAACGTCGAAAGATGTTGCATCCAACCGTAGATTGAGTATCATCACCTTACAAAATAGAATTTAATTCGTCATGATCGACCGGTTTTTGGTCAACCACGGCGTTTATTTTTCAGGTCGAAATTTCCAGAACCGAAGCAGGAAAACCAATAACACGTAGTGCGTTCCTTTGTAGTATTCGGTCCGTAAACGTCGTTGATGTTGCGTGTCGCTTGTGCCGCGTTGCTGCCACGACGGTACTCACATTCCATAATTACTCAATTTTTTAACGTATCCATGATGACGAAAAAGATTCAAATGCATTGAAAAAATAACATTGTTTATTTGAAATTAGAACTCTTAGCCAAACAAAAATTATTATGATTTGAAATGGCCAGTACCGCAGACCGGCAATTTCATAGGTAAAGACCAACGTAGACTTAGCCAAGTTAACTTTCTACAATCGTTAACGCTAATAGAATACTATAAAAACACATAAAATTTAGGTTAATGTCATTATCTCTGTCTTTGTTTTGCATAAGAACAATTTATAACCCAAGTCTGAACTAATTTCTATATTTCATTTATTTTAATAGTTTTTGATATTCAACTTGTGTTTGTTAATTCTAAATAATAATGTCTTAGTTTTCTAATAATGGAAGAGGTCCAAGTTCAGCAAAGAAGTGTTATGTGCTGTATTGTAGGTGTGTAATGAGCGGTTTCAATTTTTTTGACCCCCTCTTAAATCGGTGTGTCCCATATAATTAAATATTTTTTTTCTAAATATTATATTTACTTTTTATATATTATATTATTATATTATTTTTACTTTACTACTTTTTATATTTTATAATATTATATTATTTTTACTACGATTATCGTAGTGTGGAATAAAATACTGGATTTACATGGTAACTCAATTTGTAAACTAGTACTTAAAATAATAGTAATAGATATTTATGCAACCAATTAATTAACAAGAGTTTTTTTTAATAATGAAAGATCACTGATTTACTTGTCCCATGAGTAAAATGGTAACAAAATCTTGAAATTACTTTCCTTTTTCCTATGAAAGCATACGACAGTTATAATTTAAAAATCATAAACAGTGATATCTATACGTAATAAAACACATTAACTTGCAGTATATTATGTATAATAATTAAGAAATAATTTTAAATATCGGGTCGTAATTTAGGGTCACCTAACATGTCAAGTATTGTTACTCATTTTAAACTACTACACATTTTTATTCATGGTAATGGCAACACGAACGTTCAATTATCAAACTGCCATTTTTTTTAAAACAGTATTCAGTTGTGATAGTCTAAAAGGACGAGAGTTACTCCAATATTATTGTCAAGGTAAGTTATCGAATTTTAAATGATTTTTAATATGTATGTACGTATTATAGTATTTAGAGTCATGCATTACAATCTAAATAAACTATTACAAATGCTTATATACTCACTGTTTTCTTTTTTTAAACAATAAAATATACGAGGACCGCAAAACGTTACTTCAGTTTGGTTACCGTGTTCATAGTAACGTTTAGGCTGACCAAGAAAGTAACCAAACTGACTGCTAAAGTGACGATTACACGGTGCTGTTTCTTATATCGATTTTATTTAATAATTTAAATTTCATTTTAAACTTCTTATATTGATTTTATTTAATAATTTAAATTTTAAAAATTCTTATATTAATTTTATTTAATACTTTAAATCTCATTTAAAAATTCTTATATTGGTTTCATTTAATCATTTAAATTTATTCATTTTACTACAATTTGATCTTTATAAGTTATATTGTTGTCTTTTGTCACGAATTATTACTAATAATTCATTCGTTTGAGTTACATGATTAAAAATAAATTTTTGGGTATGTATTTTTATCATAAGAAGCTGATAATTATAGAGCTTTACTGAAATTCAAATTAATTAGTTACTGATGTTTTTAGGCTTTATAATGCCGCTCGCTGCAGCTGACAAAATGAAAAGGTATAGAGAAAAGTTGAAAAAAGAACGGCCTGACGACATTGAGCTATTATGTACTACGTACTAGAGGAGACACTGCATTCAGCTACTCTGTTCCACTCAACTGCGGTGCATGCACTGCACTTTAATCAGTCACTCGCTAGGCGCTTGTAGAGTTGTCACGTGTTGTGTTGATTTAAAAAAAAATCTCTTGATAAAAATATGCCGTCTTGTGTACTTAGATATTGCACAAATAATTCAAGAAATGTCAGTAAAAACCAAGGAATTACTTTTCATCGGTTAATAAGATACTTGTTCAATAAAAAAGTATTATAAATTAATAATAAAGCAAATTATTCCTAAGACGCCATCTCGTATCATTGAATATAGATTATGAAATTAATATGTTCAGATGCGACATTTCTGTGGGTACTTAAGTTTAGGACGAATATATTATTATACTACACATTTTTTTTTTGTAGAAACATATAAGTTATTATAATTAAGCTAAATTTTTCATGTTTAAATCTGCTTATTATTCTTTTATTTTATTTTTAGGTTTCCACTTCAAAGTCAAAGTGGAATAAATTCGCCCATTTTTAACTCTCGCGTGCCCAGCATTTATGAACGATTATTTACAACATTTATGATTCTAATTTAAATAAATATATTTGTAATTTAAATTTTATGTTAATAAGTTTTGTTAAACATACATTTAGTACGTTTTTTTATATTTGACATAGATACCTTTTAAAATATTCAGATAACAATATCATCAAAATGTAATTCTGACATAATATTATGTAATATTATATTAAATTAGCACATATACAAAATAAAAAACAATTTAAAAAATTGTAAGTACTCGATATAATTAACAATACAATATAAATAAACAATTATTACATACTGACCATTCTACTTACGTATAATCTATAATAACAAAAACTGACCGCGCAAGCGCAAAGCGCGTTTATACCAACTGCGCATGCGCGACTCTACTATTACCGCGCATGCGCGAAGACATAGAAGTAGCGCACAATTTTTGTTTGGAATAGCTTCTCTAGTACGTAGTACATTATAACTCAATGCCTGACGAGTATGAAGCTCAGCGGAAGCGCAATATAGAAAGAATAAAATTAAAAAAAAGGAAAGTTTCCGAAGTGAGCATAACAGAAAAAACTGAGCAAAGAGAAAAGTGGAAAGAATATCAAAGAAAAAGTAGAAAATCCAAAAAAAATTTAATTGAAGTCCCCAATACCCCTCCAACCCAATCAGAAAAATCTGTTAATAAGAAATTTAATATAAAAATTAAGGCAATAACAAAAAAGTTAATAATATCAGTCATTAGTCAGTCAGTGACGTATGCTGATGATACTGCCGATACTGCCGATATGGGAGGTTTAAAACTACTTTTTATAAAATAATAATAGTAATAAGGTTCGGAAAATATTTTAAGTTAGTATTCTGTTTTATTAATTTACAAACAGAAATATGTGCAACGTAAATTATATTATATATGAGAGAAATAAAACAGTTAATGTTGTTTTTATGGGTAGGTGTTTGATGTGCAATTCCAATGTGAAAGTTCCTAAAGATTTATAGATGTGATTTAAAAATGTGAAGCTAATTGTGAAATAAAATATTATTTATACTATTTTTTTGTAAATGAATAGACTAAATATGTGTCATAGCTAGCGAATATAAGAATAAAAGATTAAGTAAAACACAGGTTACAGAGATAATAAAAATGTATACTTAATGATTTCTTAAATTTACGCGAACACTACACATTGAATAAAACTATTATTTACGGATTTTATCGCGTTTAATTACTTTAATTTATTTTTATTATTATCCCGACGTTTCGGGTGCTTTACAGCGCCCATGGTCACGGGGGGGACTGAGATGTTTGACGTCCCAATGTCATAGTTAGTCCGGCTACCTTCAGTTTTTTAATATTAATTTTTGGTCCGATTTACGCAAAACGAGCTTATAGTATCATGAAGTCTTGCAGTGGTATGCTTGGGTTTGGGTTTAATTTTGTTAATTATAGGATCCCAAGCAGATGGTAGCACCCAACCATCTTCTCTATTGAAATTTGGATGTTTTTTAATTTCAATAGCCTCGCGTATCATCCTTGGTAGGAATCGGTGTTCTTTTGCGAGAATTTGTGGTTTATCAAATCTAATGTAATGATGGGGACGATCTTGAACATGTTCGCAGACTGCAGACTTCCCGGAGCGTCGGTGCTTCACATCAGCTATATGTTCCTTCACGCGGGTTTTTATAGATCTCTTTGTTTGACCTATGTAAGAGAGACCACATTCACAATCTAGCTTGTACACACCTGCATCTTGTAGAGGAATATTACATTTGATGGATGGTAAAAATTGACTAATCTTCTTCAGCGGCCAGTATGTCTTAATGGACGCTCGCTTCAAGATGTAGCCAATCTTGTCTGTGACTCCTCTAACATATGGTAGTAGAGCAGGCGCGCGCTCGACTGTGGCCGGCTTCACTCGTTCACTGTGACGTAGGCGCGGGACTCGAAGCTTGTTGTCTTGCAATACTTGCTTGACGTGCTGAAGCTCCGCGGCCAGATGTTTTCTGTCACAGATCCCTCGTGCTCTCTGAAACAAAGATTTACCCACGGTAGCTAACTGTGAAGGATGATGGTGAGATTCACCATTTAAATATCGGTTGGTATGGGTCTTTTTCCTATACACAGTGTGACCAATAGTGTTATCAGGATTTCGGATGACTAAAACATCTAGGAAAGCTAAAGAATTATTTGCCTCTAACTCCATTGTGAATTGTATTTTAGAGTTTATGGAGTTAAGGTGGTCTAAAAATGCAGTTACTTTGTCAGATGGTAAAATTGTGAAAGTGTCGTCTACGTACCGCTTGTCCTCCATGAATATGTCGGCGACTATGGGAGACACAGGTGAGCCCATCGCCACACCATCTACTTGCTTGTAGAACTCCTCCTTCCACAATAGATAGCCAGATGTGAGGCAATGTTCAAGTAGTATTGCATATTCTTGAGGCATGTTATTTTCTTCTAGCTTCCTAGTTACAATTGAGATGCAGTCCACAATAGGTAGGCATGTAAATAGTGACTGAACATCAAAACTGACCATAGTTTCATTGTTAGCGAGATGTAGGTCTTTTATCTCACTCACAAAATGGTATGAATCCTTTGTGTGTGCTCTGGTATGTCCTCTTAGTGGTGATAGTATTTTTGCTAAGTATTGTGCCAGCTTATAGGTTGGTGAATCGATCTGGCTCACTATGGGACGTAGTGGAGCGTTTGGTTTGTGTATCTTCGGTAACCCATGCAACCTCGGTGGTTTGGCACATGATGGTATTAGCGAATTCACGTCGAGATTTAATTTTTCGGAGTATTTCTTTATTAAATCGCTAGTTGTTTTAAGCGTGTTAGTTGTAGGGTCTGTGTTGACCTTTTTATATGTACTTTCGTCCGATAAAAGTTGTTGTATTTTAAAATTATATTCCGACGCGTCCATTACTACCGTAGCATTTCCTTTATCCGCGCGGAGAATCGTGAGTTCTGGTCTGTTCCGTAAATTATTTAGCGCTGTAAATTCGTCTTTGGGAAGGTTTGGTTTCGGCACTGAACTACGACGTAACAAGGACGTAACAAGGAAATATAAACAAATAGAAAAATACCAAAAATTAACGATCAAATCAAATGCCAAACATCCAAGTCAACGCCAGAACAATAAACAACCGTTGACCATAGACACAAACTATAAACAACGCACTGTCTATAATTTGTCAAAACATACACTGGACGAACCGACAATGAAAGTATTAGCGAAGGGAATGAACTTCGCATTAACTCCGCGAAAAATCCCGTACGAAGAAATTATCTGCAGTGTTGAGGATTGTCTGTTTAAGAATAATATCGGTAAGGAAGATTTGGAGGCCATACGTCAAGATATTTTGGTGGAGCCACGTGTTTAAGGCTGCCGAAAATCTAGTTCCCCCGGTCAAACCTCAAACCTATTACGCGAGATATTAACTAAAGTGGACTGTATATGCGATTGCTTCTACGCTTACGTAAAGCGACTACTATAGCATGCGGTACAATGCACTCGCTCTTCCCTAAACTAAACTATTACTTGTCGAATCGATGAAAGGAATCCTGCTTGACTAGGAAAAAAAACACAGATTGGAGCGGGTTAAATTATTAGCAAGCAGGTATAATTAAGGAATATTGACTCACCGGGGTTTCTTCTTCCTGTCGATCACTATAGCGGCGACTTCCGGAACCTCCTCTGGACAGACACTTCTGGGCCCCAGTGGTGCATCAGGAGAGAAGCGTTGGTTCAACGACGACTGCGGCGGGAGAAGAGACTCGCGCATCGGTCGCGCGTGTCTTATATATCCTCGGCTCGGGTGATTACGCGATGTTCTAGAATCGTCTTCTTTCCCCTCCCACCCCACCACCCCGATGTGTCGATAGGAGGGTACGAATGATATTGTTTGGAAAGGAATAATGATTCTACAAGTTCCTACCGTCAAATAAAAAACGCGAGTGGTTTTCCGCGCAACCATCTCCCCCCGCCCTTGAAGGATTTCCTTCAAAAAAAAATAACTAAACAACTAGAGCTAAGATCGACTAACAAATAACTAACTAACGCTAAGATTACCTAAATTAAACTACAATTTCAGTCTAGAAAGCTAATTTAAATTATGGAAGAGGCAAGGGGCACAAACGGATAACAGGACGTAGGTAAGACCCAACCGTGGTCTTAACGCGAGCTATCCTAACTACTCCGTCGGAACCGGGAAAGACCTCCTCGACGATTCCTAACGGCCAGTGGAGAGGCGGCGTATTCTCCTTAGTGAGCACAACTACGGTTCCTACAGCTAAAGGCTCTGTCGCTGTGTTCCATTTTTGCCGAGACTGCAAAGTATGCAAGTATTCCATCCTCCATCGTTTCCAAAACGATTGCACTAACCGATCTAATAATTTGTGGCGTGTGGAAATGCTAAGTCTGTTCTCATCCATATCCGCGGCGGGCAGATACCTTAGAGGCGTTAAAGTCAAAAAATGTGCTGGAGTTAGAGCCAGCGGTTCCGAGGGGTCACTAGATAACGTCCGACAAAGTGGGCGGCTATTCATTACGCATTCAATTTGAGCGAGCACCGTACTTAGCTCTTCGAAGGACAAAATTTGATCTCCTATTACTCGGTATAAGTGGCTCTTTAGACTTTTAATATTAGTCTCCCAATTGCCCCCAAAATGACTCGCGGCTGGGACGTTCAGAGACCACTCAATGCGGTTCTCGGCTAGAATGTGAGCGAACTCCGAATTATAATACTTGCTAGCTAAGAGCTCGTGTAGTTCCGATAGAATACGTTTTGCACCGACGTAGTTCGTACCGTTATCCGAATATAATTTACTTACAGGGCCTCTGCGCGATAGAAATCTTTTAAATGCACCCATAAAGCCTGCTGTGCTTAGATCACCAACGAGTTCTATATGCACTGCTCGAGTAGTTAGACATACGAAAATGCAGACGTAAGCCTTTGTGGATCTTATACCACGCCCGCGAGTGAGCGTGACCTTAAACGGACCAGCAAAATCAGACCCGGTGTGTGTGAAGGGCTTTACCGATTGTATCACTCTACAAGATCTAAGTTCCGCCATTTCCGGAAATGACGGCTTGGGGCGTGCCCGAAAGCAAGCTATACATCTGTGCACCCGATTGCGTATTAAACTACGTGCAGAAAGAATCCAATAATTCTGACGCAAGATCGACATCAATAAATCGGGGCCAGCGTGCGAGTTCAATTTATGATGATAATCGACTAATAAGTTCGTGATATGGTCTTTACGCGGTAAAACTATAGGGTGCCGTTGGTCGAAACTCAATTGCGAGTTGGACAAGCGTCCACCTACCCTTACAATCCCATCCTGAAAAAATGGCTTAAGGCGTTGAAAGGCGCGACTACAAGCTCTATTCGATTGTAATCTTGTAATTTCTTCAGAGAAGTGCGCACGTTGAAGTTCACGTAATACTAGCGACTCGGCATAGTTGTAATCGGATGCTAAGACATACGGACGTCGCGGTAAAAGCTTCGCGAATCGACAAACGTAAATTACGCTACGCAATAATTTCGACCAAGAGGACAAGCGGTTCGCCAGAGCAATGATTGGAGAAACCTCGCTCGAAACGTTCGCCACTAGAGCGTGTCTCTTCTCTTCCGGCGGTTGTGACACTGACGAAGGTTCGAAATCGGTTATTGGCCATTGTGAGGGATCCAAGTGAACCCAAGAAGGTCCATGGAACCAAAGCGGGTGGTCCATTATTTGCATCGGGGTGAGTCCCCGGGATAGACAATCGGCAGGGTTTTCCTTACCGGACACGTGATAAAAGTTCCGCGTTTCTAACTCGTCTTGGATCTTGGCCACTCGGTTCGCGACAAACGTATCCCAACGGTGGGGTGAAGAATGAACCCAACATAAGGCGACGGTGGAGTCGGAAAAGGCAAATATTCTTTCTATGTGAACTCTATCCCTACATGCGCCGATAACTGTGGTAATAAGCTTGGTGAGTACTAATATTGCGCAAAGCTCTAAGCGCGCCAGAGAGACAACCTTACGGGGGGGAGACTCTCGACTTAGAACTAATGAGGCTAATCGAATTTCTACCATTATTCTGGACATGGAAATATACAACGCCCCCCGTAAGCCTTCTCGCTGGCGTCTGCAAATCCAACAACCGTTATGCTGCTATTTCTATCGACATTTATATGACGCGGTATTTTAATTTCTCTTAGTAAAGGAAGTTCCTCTCTAAAGCGCTGCCACAATCGAACAATGCTGTCAGGCGGCGAGTCATCCCAATCGCATTCAAATAACCAAAGTTGTTTAATCAAAAGCTTAGCGTATAATACCACCGGAGCTACGAAACCCATGACGTCCCATAATCTAGCAACGCATGACAGTATTGTGCGCTTTGTGCATTTCTCTACGGGCGGATTTACCTTAAGGCTAAACACGTCGGACTCTGGTGACCAACACAGACCGAGCACCTTGTGTGTATCGGAATCGTCGAATTCCTTTATCGCCGAAAGACGGTGTGATAGTGGGATTGTATCTAAAACCGGACGCGAATTACTAGTCCACTTCACAAGATCGAATTGACCCGATTTCATGAGCCTTATAACCTCGGCGGTGGTTAGGGTGGCCTCCTCCACGCTATCGACCGAATACACAAAATCATCCATATATAATCCGCTCTCAATTGCCCTCTTAGCTTTAGGATAAGAGGGACCTTCATCGTGAGCGAGCTGTCTCACCGTGCGTAACGCATGAAATGGGCTCGACTTTAAACCAAAACAAACGCGGTTAAATTCTAACACCATTAGAGGTTCCTTTGGGTGGAAACGATATAAAATGCGCTGGAATCTACGGTCGCATTCACGGACCCCTATGCAAAGAAACATTTGGCGAATATCGGCGGATAGTGCTATACTAAACAAACGAAAATTGACTATTATATCAAATAAACTGCCCTGTAAATTTTGCCCACTATAGAGGATATCGTTAAGCGACAGGTGAGTGCTAGTTTTAGCACTAGCGTCGAGCACTACACGTAATTTAGATGTAAGTTTGTCCTCTCTAATGACTCCGTGGTGTGGTATAAAATACGACGGTGTGTCTTCGTAGTTATCTAATTTCGAAGCCACAAGTGATATGTAACCTTCTCTTATATATTCGTTAATGACGCCGTCGTAAGCTTCCTTTAACTGGGGCGAAGCGAGCATCCTACGCTCCAAGCTGTAGAAACGTTTTTCCGCCATTTGACGCGAATCGCCGAGAGATAAAACATCTCCCTTAAAGGGTAGCGCTACACTATATCTACCGTCGCGATCACGAACGGTCGTGCGGACGTAAATTTCCTCGCATATCCTGTCATCTGAACTAGCTATGGGTGGGACGTTCAGCTCCTCCATCTCCCAAAATTTGCGGACTAACGACTCGAGCGGTTCGACAGCCATACCACAATAAGAGGCTGCCGAAATACTATCTAGGATGGGGGCGGAGCCAAGGATCACATAGCCCAATACGGTTTCCAGTGCGTAAGGCGCGGTATGCGAGGAGTTGCCCCTGACCTTATTGTTTAACAAAAGATGAGGGAAAAGCGATGCCCCAATGAGCATGTCTATGTTTCCAGGAACGGCGTAAGTGTCGTCTGCTAGAGTCAAATTTTTAAATTCAATCATTGCCGAGGTGTCAACCGAAACGGTTGGCAACCGTTCAGTGACCCTATCTACTACTAGTGCATTTATATCAAAGTTAACGTTACGATCTATCCGAGAATAAAATTTTAAATTTATATATCCCTGTGTCGCTTTACTAGTACCTCCGATGCCTTTAACTACAGGACATGAAAGTGACCTATTTATTACTAAGCCTAAGCGCTGACAACATTGTCGTGTTATAAAGCTATTTTGGGCTCCGCTGTCCAGCAGTGCACGGACGCTTTGTTTGTTTCCACGCGAATCCCTAACCAAAATACGCGCCGTACCCAGTAACACGGTTGAAGGAGGTTGTGCTCCCATATTTGCCAATGAGCACAGAGCGACATCACCAGGTCGACCGCTAGAATCGTTGACCTTAGTAGGGGTGAATTCCTTATTCGCCTTACTTGACGCCGCTATGTTGCTATTTTCAAAATGTAATAGCGTGTGATGTTTCCTGGCGCACTTGCTACATACGGAACTCGAATTGCATTTTGCAACTAAATGCTTATCGCTTAAGCAGTTCAAACATAGGTTGTTTGTTTTTACTAACTTATAACGTTCGCTTGGTGAATATTTACGAAAAGTCGCACAGTTATATAAATTACCGTGTTTATCTTTACATACTATACAAGTATGCTGGAGCGATGTCGGCGTAGCGGTTACGTAAGTTAACGACCCTGCTATTTTAGATGGTTGAGTCTGTCTACGGTCGACGCACCTTTTAATCTCCTGTTTAACGTTCGGTGAGCGCTGCATCACCTTTATTTGATCTCGCACGAACGATGCTAATGAATGAAAGGAAGGCATCTCCGAGCTACGATGCTCCATTTCAAACGCACGCACGGTGTCGGAGTCTAATTTCTTTAATGCTATATGGAGAAACACCACGTCCATGAGGTCATTAAACTTCAAATTCTTAAGTGCAGCCACCGATGCCACAAATTTATCGAGAAACTGCTCTAAGCCGTTGATGTTCGCGGATGATATAGGTTTAAGATCGAATATCTGGTTCAAATATTCGGAAGCTAACATTCTCCTATCTTCATATTTAGTTTTAAACGTTTCAAATATTAATACGTAATTGTTTGCTGTAGGTGTAAAACCCGAGCAGATCGACTGTGCTCTGCCACTAAGTTTGCTAATTAAGTAATATAATTTTTCAGCGTCCGATAACGATGGGTTGTTGTGTATATTGTTTTGAAAACTACTGAAGAAGAAGGGCCACGTCTTAATATCACCATTGAATACCGGAATATCTATTGGCGGTAACCTAATTGAGTCACGAGGGCGTACCTGCATTTCAGGCTTCGCTTCACCTTGAGATTGTAGCAATTTTGCGGTTCTCTTCACGCGACACAACATATCTTCGAATGCCAGCAGCGGTTGGTAGTTCACTATGTATTTCGGGTCGGTTTGTAGTTCCGAATGATTAATTTGATCTAATATTCTTTCGTAATCTGTCCGCAAATTATCTATCGTTTCGATTTCATTTAAAAAGGCCTCCCGTACTGCCTCTATATGAATGTTCTTTATATAATCACTTATATTCTGCACACGCGAAAAGAGTATGTCCCTCTTGGCATAAAGCGTTTTAATTTTGATTTCACTTCCACTAACTGCCATTTTAAATTATTATAATAAAGTTATATTAATCACAATTAATCTCACACGCATAAACGACGTAGGATGAATACTCGGCGTGCCGTATTACGTAATCAGATCGAGCGCCCGATGCAGTCAAGGCTACGCGTCGTTTGCTAAACCTAATAATTTTATAAAATTGTGGGGTAAGCGTATCAAACGGTTGCTATCACGCCGTTTCAATTATTTAATAAGCTTTAAATTTAACCAAATACGAGCGCTATTAAATGAATAATTCTGTTTGCGAGTAACAAATCAAAATTTTAATTTAAACGAACACTATTTAAGTCTATTCTATAAATTAGAGTGCGTTATCTAAACAATTAATTTAATAATTCGACCAGAAAATGGTTGGATAACCACTAAACACCAATCCAGATCCTGCCGAAGTGACCATAAAATGGTGGAGCCACGTGTTTAAGGCTGCCGAAAATCTAGTTCCCCGGTCAAACCTCAAACCTATTACGCGAGATATTAACTAAAGTGGACTGTATATGCGATTGCTTCTACGCTTACGTAAAGCGACTACTATAGCATGCGGTACAATGCACTCGCTCTTCCCTAAACTAAACTATTACTTGTCGAATCGATGAAAGGAATCCTGCTTGACTAGGAAAAAAAACACAGATTGGAGCGGGTTAAATTATTAGCAAGCAGGTATAATTAAGGAATATTGACTCACCGGGGTTTCTTCTTCCTGTCGATCACTATAGCGGCGACTTCCGGAACCTCCTCTGGACAGACACTTCTGGGCCCCAGTGGTGCGTCAGGAGAGAAGCGTTGGTTCAACGACGACTGCGGCGGGAGAAGAGACTCGCGCATCGGTCGCGCGTGTCTTATATATCCTCGGCTCGGGTGATTACGCGATGTTCTAGAATCGTCTTCTTTCCCCTCCCACCCCACCACCCCGATGTGTCGATAGGAGGGTACGAATGATATTGTTTGGAAAGGAATAATGATTCTACAAGTTCCTACCGTCAAATAAAAAACGCGAGTGGTTTTCCGCGCAACCATATTTCGTCCTTGTTACGTCGTAGTTCAGTGGCGAAACCTAACCTTCCCAAAGACGAATTTACAGCGCTAAATAACTTACGGAACAGACCAGAACTCACGATTCTCCGCGCGGATAAAGGAAATGCTACGGTAGTAATGGACGCGTCGGAATATAATTTTAAAATACAACAACTTTTATCGGACGAAAGTACATATAAAAAGGTCAAAACAGACCCTACAACTAACACGCTTAAAACAACTAGCGATTTAATAAAGAAATACTCCGAAAAATTAAATCTCGACGTGAATTCGCTAATACCATCATGTGCCAAACCACCGAGGTTGTATGGGTTACCGAAGATACACAAACCAAACGCTCCACTACGTCCCATAGTGAGCCAGATCGATTCACCAACCTATAAGCTGGCACAATACTTAGCAAAAATACTATCACCACTAAGAGGACATACCAGAGCACACACAAAGGATTCATACCATTTTGTGAGTGAGATAAAAGACCTACATCTCGCTAACAATGAAACTATGGTCAGTTTTGATGTTCAGTCACTATTTACATGCCTACCTATTGTGGACTGCATCTCAATTGTAACTAGGAAGCTAGAAGAAAATAACATGCCTCAAGAATATGCAATACTACTTGAACATTGCCTCACATCTGGCTATCTACTGTGGAAGGAGGAGTTCTACAAGCAAGTAGATGGTGTGGCGATGGGCTCACCTGTGTCTCCCATAGTCGCCGACATATTCATGGAGGACTTTTCTACAAGCGGTACGTAGACGACACTTTCACAATTTTACCATCTGACAAAGTAACTGCATTTTTAGACCACCTTAACTCCATAAACTCTAAAATACAATTCACAATGGAGTTAGAGGCAAATAATTCTTTAGCTTTCCTAGATGTTTTAGTCATCCGAAATCCTGATAACACTATTGGTCACACTGTGTATAGGAAAAAGACCCATACCAACCGATATTTAAATGGTGAATCTCACCATCATCCTTCACAGTTAGCTACCGTGGGTAAATCTTTGTTTCAGAGAGCACGAGGGATCTGTGACAGAAAACATCTGGCCGCGGAGCTTCAGCACGTCAAGCAAGTATTGCAAGACAACAAGCTTCGAGTCCCGCGCCTACGTCACAGTGAACGAGTGAAGCCGGCCACAGTCGAGCGCGCGCCTGCTCTACTACCATATGTTAGAGGAGTCACAGACAAGATTGGCTACATCTTGAAGCGAGCGTCCATTAAGACATACTGGCCGCTGAAGAAGATTAGTCAATTTTTACCATCCATCAAATGTAATATTCCTCTACAAGATGCAGGTGTGTACAAGCTAGATTGTGAATGTGGTCTCTCTTACATAGGTCAAACAAAGAGATCTATAAAAACCCGCGTGAAGGAACATATAGCTGATGTGAAGCACCGACGCTCCGGGAAGTCTGCAGTCTGCGAACATGTTCAAGATCGTCCCCATCATTACATTAGATTTGATAAACCACAAATTCTCGCAAAAGAACACCGATTCCTACCAAGGATGATACGCGAGGCTATTGAAATTAAAAAACATCCAAATTTCAATAGAGAAGATGGTTGGGTGCTACCATCTGCTTGGGATCCTATAATTAACAAAATTAAACCCAAACCCAAGCATACCACTGCAAGACTTCATGATACTATAAGCTCGTTTTGCGTAAATCGGACCAAAAATTAATATTAAAAAACTGAAGGTAGCCGGACTAACTATGACATTGGGACGTCAAACATCTCAGTCCCCCCCGTGACCATGGGCGCTGTAAAGCACCCGAAACGTCGGGATAATAATAAAAATAAATTAAAGTAATTAAACGCGATAATAATCCGTAAATAATAGTTTTATTCAAAATGTATACCTTTACAATTTTGAACATGTCAACTTTGTTACTGTCCCAAAAAAAATGTGAACATATTTTGTGTTTTTTTGCTTATTTAATTGAGTTTTAAATGTAAATAATGCAGGTATTTTAAAGAAAAGACCATAATGTTTTATGATCATAATATTTTTGTTGAACTAAGATGCTGCATTTTATGTGACCGAAAAAATTGGTGTTAACTTAGAACCAAGGTAACAAAACCAGTGAGAATAATGATTTATTTTTAATTTAGAGGCCTAATGTGTGTTAATTATTGCTCTGTTTATTTTCCGTACTTAACAGTTTAAATTTTTAAATTTAAATCCTAATAAAAATTCACATTTCGTTATATTTTCCGGCGAAACGGGAGATATTCTCAGCTTTTGATATAATTTCATAATTTTCAATAAATTTTCTAGACTATGCTATTTATTTTAATGGAAAAATTTTATTCTTAAAAATACGTTAATAATTTTAGTAGAGGGTACAAAACATTGAATCCGCCCTAATATAGATATCAAATATCGCATCGTCAAAACAATTTTACGGTTTAAATATGAACTACTCGTATGTTGGTCAACAAGTAGTTCAGAAATTACATAATCACTAATAATTGCGAGTATGTTATAATAACAATAACACTAACTGTTACATTAATATAATATAAAAATATATTATACATTTAAATGGTTAGTATGTGTATGTTAGTAAAAGGTGACATAGCTGTTTATCATCCCAATTTTTTACCTCAATTTGTAGGAAGTGAAACTTCTAAGTAACTATATTTATCATTCATGACATTTTCAAAGTTTCAAATTAATACAAATAATAAATATTTATATGATTTAAAAATTGATACCTATCATGGGAAAGTTATGAATTATAAAAAATAATTCCAATTATAACTCAAAAAATAATACGTTTAATTTTTATTAAGTAATTTAGTTTATTTAATTTTGTCATAAAGGTAATAAGTAATATGATAACGTTTTTTGTTAAACCATAAATATGTAAATATTTTGTTACCTACCTTCATTGACACTAAATGGTGAAGTAGGACTTGTCGAACTAGATGGACTCCACTGATACTCAGTCCAATACGGCGACGCCGAACTACCTTCACCCGCACTAGTATTCGACTCAGGACTCCAATCCCATCGCGCCCTTTTGCTTGAAGAGTATCCTCTGTATTCTGGGCTAAATCCAGATCGATTGCCGTCCGAATATGGAGATAAGGGAATTCGATCAGTTCGATCCGGACTCATAGCAACTTGTGACTGTGAGTTAACTGGCCATTCAGGACTTTTTGGTTCCCAATAAACACCGGCCGACCAATCTCTGCTCGCCATTTTAATGAGTTGCGACTTCTGCTCAAAAAACAATATTTAAGTTAAATATTTCAAGTAATACTTTTCTGTTAAATATAATATCGAAATCAAATTTTATAACATACACAAAATGTACCTACGTTTTTTAAAAATTTAGGACTACCCGATCTAGCTCTTTTAAGACATTTACGCCTTGTTTGATTTTCATCTTCACTTTGACTGTCATCTGTGGCATCACTATCAATAGCATCCACAAATCCAACTATCATATTGTCCCTTTCTATTACCACTTTTAGCTCATCGCCGTTTTTAGACGCTAACTGACCTTTGCGTCTCAATAATAAACCTTTTCCTTCTATATGGCAGCTATCATTTGGTTGTTCAGTAGGATTTTGTTTTAAGGAATTAGTACAATCTATAGTTTTTTCTCTTAATTCCATTACTTTTGTTGTTTCAAACACTACGTCGACTTTTTCTAAATTGTTGTGTTCAAAGTCCATAGTTTTCAGGTAATTAGTTAACTTATCAGTGAGCAAACTAATAAGACCCTCGTTAACGAGAATCTGAAATGCTGTGTAAAAGTAATAAAATGATAAATGCTGGCCCAAATATGTTTTTTTTTAAGAAATAATACTAGCCATATTATAAATATTATCTACTAAGTACCTGGATGACCGAGCTTTGCTCGGTATTTTTTTTTTTTTTTTGGAAATCGTGTTTTTTGTAAATTATATTTAGATACAAATTACAAAATGATGAAATATGAACAAAACTTTTCAATCTTTTCGATCATTATTTTTCGTGTTTTAAAAAAATATACTAAAAAAGGGCTCCAAATAATATATTTTCTCACAAAAGAAGGAAAAGAAGGAAAAAAAGGAAAAACGAGTCAGACCGGAGACATTTGGACTCGAACCGGCGGACTATGATTTCAGCACTTGAGCTGTTATAACCTTTTAGGCACCGGCAAAATTTACTTTCGTATTCTAATGATATTGTAGCAGTTTTTCATTGCTTAAAAACATGAATAAAACGACATTTTCTAAAAATGAGCCCTAGCTAGATCGATTTATTGCCCCCGAAACCCCCTGCACACATGACACATAAACACCATGAAAATCGTTGGAGCAGTTTCCGAGATTCCGATTATATATATATATATATTTATATATATATATTTTTTATATATATTAAGAATTGCTCGTTTAAAGGTATTGGATATTCCCATTCCTAGTAAGCTTAAAATTACTTGTGTTAGGAGTGATTCACGACAGAAGTCGAATAGTGGATTTAAACCCACGACTTTATGAGTTCACAAAACGCACTAATCATCAGGTTAACGTAGCTTCCAAATTTTTTACATTGTAAAGTATTAAATTACAAGGCTCAAGGCCAATTATTCCATAGGAGCAACTTATGTTAGAGATAATTTAATACAAAAGTCAGATGCTGCTAAATATAATGCGGAGTTCACACAAACAAATCACCGATTGAAGCCTAACGATAAGTAGAATAGATCGAGCAGCATTTTAGCGCAAATATCCGTCTGCTTATAGATTTTATCACCAGTATCATGATTTTTTTTATTCTTAGAAAAAAGGGCTTTGTCGCTGAAGCGATTATGACGCCCTGGTACAACAAAATTCTTAAATAGGATAAATACTAACAACTAAACTTATTAATTATTAACACATAAATCTTTTTGGCATCTTCTGATAACGGGTCTGATAAAATACTATTAACACTGCTAATCAATGACAAATGTAAAATACAATTTTTTCTTTCTATGGAGTTCTGGGCACATTCTATGAAAATGTGATAAACATCATCGATAATGTTACAAGTTGAACAATTTGGTGAGGTATTTTTTCGAATCAAGTATAAAAATTTATTGCATTCCATGTACTATCAGGACTGTGAGTTCGTTTATCACTTCGATTTTATAAAAAATTGCTTGTTATTTATGTCTACTTACATGAGTCATCAAAAACATATTGTAATAATGCGTGCATGGCATACGAATTAACGCGTGCCGCGGCAACTAACAACGCCAAACCACCACAATGACGTAATCGAGATCTATTAACAGATTCACCACTTAATTGAGCAAGAGCTTTTGCCGCTCCCTCAGGCCACCACGCCACATCTGTAAACAAATGCTCGATAAAATATCATCAAACATAGTTTTAAAATTAGTAGTTTAAGAACAGAACTAACAGCGACCTTTCAGACAAAAAGTATATTTTATAATATATGTAAATAGACATCGCGGATGAGTTGTTGCCTAAATTATCTTCAAACCTACCCTCAATTAAAACACTGTAAATATTTTATTCATTTGCTTACCAAACATATTTCATAACAATCGAAGTTTAAAGCACAGGGAGCATATTAATTAAGTTGCCTTTGTCTATTCATATTACCAGCTTGCCAGGTATAAAGTAAGTATGTATTATTACAAGTATTGACCATAGCCAGGTTTTGATATGAGGTGAGACAAAAATCTAGATTATGTATTAAAAAACCGAAGCCCATGCTATTCTTGTGCTTTTTTTTGGATCAAAGGCTACCTACGTTGTGTGCTGAAGCAAGCGCCAAACCATGCCACTACCATGCCTATGTCAATGTAAGTTGGTACTAGCAAATTTGTACTCATCTACTTTCTCATTTATATATATTATATATGTAGTTGAGCCATGCTGCAGCCATATTATGTATGAAGCACAAATAAGTCAGCTCGACAGGGGAAGGGCTACGATTTTACAAAACACCAGCGTAAAAATCATCCTTAATCCTGCTGTGTTCCGTATGGTGAGTGTATCACAACGCAACTTGTAAAAAGGATCTCTGGTTAGAGAATCAGAGATCCTTTTTACAAGTTGTGTACAGCGCACCTGCACTTTGATTCTTACTCAAGGATAAATGTAGATGTCTATGAGCCACAGCATCCTCTTACCATTAGTGAACTGTGTTCTTGAATTTCACCCTTATCCCATTTAAGAAATTAAAAAAAGATAATTATTGTTGCAAACACTATGCATACGTTGCGTGCGAATAAATGAAAGAAAGAGCGCATTATATTATTTTCGGACGATTAAAAAAGATAACACATTCAAGACTTGTTTTATCTACTTTTGATTTCTTATATTTACGCGAACACTATACATTGATTAAAACTACTTTTACGGATTTTATCGCATTTCGCAGGTCACGGGGGACCACGGGTGCTAGAAAGCACCCGAAACGTCGGGTATTAAAATTAATATAAATAAAACGCGATAAAATCCGTAAAAGTAGTTTTAATCAATTATCTACTTTTCTCAACTTATGGCGACACATTGCTCCATACTCCATACTGTTTTGTTTATTAGCCATTAAATTCATATAAAAATTAAGGCAGCCATTCATAACCACATGAAACATAAAAAATGATTTATCGCAAACAATCTTATACCACACTTCACTATAAAATTATCTTTATTTTAATATTAAGGGTTAAGTGGATGAGCACAAATTTGTTTAGATATTATTTATGTTTGATAAATTATACTTAACATTCGATAATCAGATGGATGAAGAAAGAAAGGAAAGTCAGATCTTGCACTACAGGCAATTTTAAGTAATTTTTCTTTTAAAACACAAACAATAAAGTTAAGATTTGAGAGTTAAAGACTTATTTTGCAAAATAAAATAAAAAGTAACTATAATTGTTTCTAAATACCTGAAAGTTTTTGTAAAATGCCAACCAAACACTCAACAAGGCCTGCTGTACCCAAAAGTGGGCGACAGGATGAAACATAACAAAGATTTATTAAACATTTTAGTGAAACTGATTCATATCTCTTTGTTAGAGCTACTAGACACTGGTAACCCCTACCATCACCTTGTATCTGTAAAGAAATTTTGTACTCATGTTATTTTTGAAATTTAAATTTTACATAGCCTTGCCCTTGCCTATAAGATGATTTACATTCTTGCTCTTAACAATTAAGGAACATGTTGGAATTGCTAAAAGCATGACTGGAGTAAAAGAAAAAAGATCCTCTTACAAAAGAATGGTTTTTCGCTATTTAAGACATTTCTTTAGAAATTTATATTGAGGTTTTAATTTTTTAAATAAAATAACAGCTTCACAGCATAGCCGCAAAGCGTTTGGTTGCGACGCTACAGGGCCGCGGGTTTAAATCTCACACAGTGTATGTACAGCCTACCAATAATTGTTTTGGGTCTGAATGTTTGCCCATGTGCAATTTATGAGTGTAAACTATGTCCACTACACAGGTTAAAATCCCAGGTAACATTTTGTAAACGTCAACTCATCAGAGATGTTGAGTCCGCCAATTTGCTTTAAAGTAGCGCGGTGGACTTTCGCCTCTGCCAAAATTCAGCAGAATTAAATTAAGCCTTTCAGAAATTAGTGTAGTTCTATAGTCAGGAAAGTATAATGTCACTTTTATATCAATTTTATAAAAATAATTAGTCAGAGAATAATAGATATTTTTATTTCTTTAACAATGAATTAACTGCTATGTTAACAAAGTATATCAACATTTTCCCTATCACACCACAAGTACAAGTTGTTAAATAAATTACTCAGCTCAATCATCTGAGTCTCACAATCTCAGTGTGATAGGGAAAATTTAGATTTACTTTGTTAACATAACAGTTTCATTCACCTATTATTTAGCAGTAGATTACTTGAGGAAAGGGTGGGTGATCATAAAAGTTAAACACTAATAATAAAAAGTTCTGAATTATATTTACATAAATTGATTAACACATCAAACTGGATGGGGTAAAAAATTTATGTAATATCAATTTATGGTGCACTGTAATTAAATAGAAAATAAATTACCTGCTCTGCACAATGTGGATTTGCATATGTAGTAAAATAGCCCAAACATTTTAAAATACCAGTAATAAGTTCTTCTTGGCTTCTTTTTAGCTCTTCCAATTCTTTTTCAGGGTTGGATGATTTCATAATACCAACAGATTCACATTGCATAATTAACAGAATAACAATGCACCTCACAGCATTTAAACTAAGCATTTCATCTCTCTTGTCTGTTACCATCCATAGTTGCCTGAATATACAAATTATTTTGTGTTACAATCAATTATTTTTGAAATTCATATACAGTAACTAGCAATAATCTTGTAGTCATACAGTCTAAACAATTGTAAGTACTATAGTTTTTATTTTCTTACCTGATTGCTCTTACAGCCATTGTCAAAGTAGCATGTGAGGTGGTTTTGTCTCTACTTTCAATCAAGGCAACAAGTGCAGCAACAGCACCATGGTTGTGTAAGCCTTCAGCATTAGAATACCTCTGTGCTAAATTCCCCATTAGTCTGCAGGTCCTTCCTAAGATACTATCCCTACATACCGTCTTCAATATAGATACTAATGGGCCAAAACTATTCAATTTACCAACCTAAAACAGAAAAAAATTATTATATCATGAAATTATTTACTAGATTGTATAACCTCTTTTCAGCCTAGTAATCTGCTTAAGTATATACCATCTTCTTACCTATTTCTGCCGAAAAGCAGTGCTTGCATGAGTGAAGAAAAGGCTCACATGCTGCTAGTGTTTGGTGTTCACGACTTTTACGGGCTACATAGGGCATGACGAGGTCGCACACCAAGGCAGTCATTATCATTTAGGGAATACTGAACTTCTATGAGAAGATACCATGACTTGAATAACTATATTGTCCCAGCCCACATGCAAAATAAGCTAATGATATAGGGTCCGGATTGTGGTCTAGCACTGGGTTATAATAAGTTAACAAAAAAGTTATGAAAAGAGTCTATTGTAAAGTAATACACTAGCAGTGCTTGCACTGCTGTTCCAGTATGAATGGTAGGTGCCAGTAGTTATAATCACAGACTATGAGACATTACATCTTAGCACTGAGAAGTGATAAAGCATCTGTAAATCTCTTCTATTGAAGTTAATGTGGTAGAACTATAACTTCACCTGTCATTTCAGTATTATAAAAAAGTTCAGAACTAATCTCAACATGTATCTATTGGTATATGGTAGCATGTGAATATTGGCTTGACTGGAAACCAGATTCATAACCTAAAACTTTTAATAAAAGCAAAACCCAGCTTCAATGAACTAAAAAGGCCTGTGTCCAGCAGAAGACTTTTGTGTGCTGATGCAGATGTGGAAGAGCTATGATGCAGTGAATTAGTGATACAGCAGAAAAAGGTCGGCTCAATCAGGCAATGATCATGCTCATACAGAATTCCAGCATGAAATAACAACATAACAGTGCATATAGTGAGTAAAGAAAACTGGAAATCCTTTTAACAGATAATGAGGCATTCCATCTTAGTCTTCTAGAGGTGATAAAAATTCTACATTTTGATTCTTAATCATGAATAAATATAGGTGTCTATAGGGAGCAACTTTTACTCACCATCAGTTAGACTATGTGCTTATATTAATTTGTACCCTTTCAAAAATAATAACCATATAATTTATAAGAAACCAATTTTGTAGCTCAAATTGGTCACTTCTATATATGATTCCTTTATAAGTTATATATGATTATTTTATAAGTCAAGATTTGTTGCTAATTTGTGTCTAGCAAGCGGTGTAAGAAAAATTAAGAAAATCCAAGAAGAAAGTTGGACTAGTAGATAAATACTAGTGTATATATACAGTTTTAATTTTGTTTCTGGTCAGAAATTAGACAATATATGTGACCTAAAGATGAATATACAAACAAAGGGTATACTCCTCAATGTTTATCTAAAAGTCTCAAGAAATCATTTTGCTGAGGTACATAACAAAAAATAGCAAGAACTAAATAACTGGAGCCTTTGTATGACAGCAGAACTCTTAAAGTAGGGGTAGTATTTTTTTAAGCATAGCAAATAATTGATCACTCAAAGAAAGAAAAGAATGTTCTTTATTTGTTTTACATAATATTAAAATTACATATAAACAAATATCATGAGTCTCTGAGAAATGTCTACTCATTTGTACCATGCTGTCTGTCAGTGGGGTCCACACCTAGTGCAGTACCTAAAGGAATTTTATATATGCCTTGATATCACCACTGCTGATAAGAGGGCTGGTTTTTTTAATGATCAAAGGCTTAGTATAGCCATTCAAGGGGGAAACTCAGGGAGTGTTCTTAACACTATACTGGATGGCACAAATATGATGGATAGTAGGAAGGACTGTATGATAATTATAGGTCGGAGTAGGTAGAGCTGTTTTTGCTACTTGCGACATGCGGACATAACATGGATATGCCAAATATTTCCCGGAATCCCGGGAATTCTCGGAATTAAAAAAACATTGTTTAAGTAGTTTTCATAGGAGTAGGTAGAGATATTTTTGTTACTTGCTACATGCGGACATAACACAGATATGCCAAGTATTTCCGTTTGTTGCCCTAAAATAATAGTAAACAGTTAAAATCTTTCCAATAAATAGTCGAAAAAACGGTGTGAAAAATACACGAAAAATTGTTCCACAGTAAGTATGACATACATAATTCAAATGCATTTTGTTAGCCGATCAAAATAATTAGATAGAACACTGTCAAACTCGTCTCCGAAAATATTTAGGTAAGAGCAGTCAATAGCCAATGAAAATGGTTATTGTAGGAAAATGCGGTGCTTGAAGGGGTGTGCGAGGTGGAGGTCTTTATCCACCTTATATTCTAATTGACTTAGTCAGCTTTTAACACAAGATTGTATTAGAAAAAAATGGTCAGGTGCGTGTCGGATCACCTACAAGGTAGGGTAGTGGGAGAGCACAATTTACATAAACAAGTTCCCTGCTACTCAGGTCACTAACGAAAAATTCCCTTTAAACTTTTGTATATAAAAATGGCTGTGGGTTGTGACAAACACACGGACATGGCGAAACTATAAAGCTTCCTTTGGAACTTCGGAAGCCTGAAAAAATATGTATTTAGCAGAGGACAATTACTTTGGTTTTTCACTGAATGTCCTTTGTAGTAAGTAGATATTATAAAAATAAAAAAAACACTTGTTATGTGGTAGGTAAATCAAACAAACAGTTTCAAATGTATCCAGTCCGCAAAAAACAAATCAAAATCCGTAAATCCAAGCCAAAGTATTCGTGTCAGTAAGATTCCAGAAACCAGTTAACAAGCCAACGTCAAATAAAATAAGAAACACAATAAATCACACATGCGCACTCTACAAGCCGGAACAAGAGAGTGAGTGAAGCCCGCTGTACTGTACCTGTATCTGTATAAGTGAGATAGCTAATACTTTGGACGTTTTAAGATAGAAAGAGACAAATAATAAGCGACGAAAACAGCATGTACGACGGGTTGGCAACATGGAGCATAAACATAGAAAAATAAAAGAGAGATAAATTGCTTTGTTAGAGAAAGACAGAACACGTTTTCTAAATATTGACTACAAGAAAAATTGAATATATAGGTTATTAAAAAAGAGATCAATAAAAAATTCTTATCTCTGTTTAAATAAAAAAAAAATTATAAAACTCTTTACATCCTTTTTTATTCTGTATTGTGTAGGCATTTAATATTTCCTTGTGCAGTAAAGTATATTTAGTTTTGTTTCTAACAGTTTTACTCAATTAATTCACATTTCACAAAGCTACTTCTAACAACATTCCAGGATCCCTGTGTGTGTATATAAGTAAGTATATACTGTTTGAGTGCTCACCTACTACCTTCGCATATTATCTCACTTAAATCAATCGACAATTTCAAAATCCCGGGATTTCAGAGGCATAATTAACATCAATGTTTGCGGTCATTCACCCCAAACAGCTCTACCTACTCCGACCAGTGATGATAATATACATTTTTTTATGGCAATTAATATTCTAACAACATAAATAGTTTGAACATATTTTACTCTAAAGCATCGAAATGCCCAAAGCAAACACTTTGGAATAACACAAGCAACAATGGATACACTGTCTTTAGGCAGATAGATTTCTTCCTATCCAAACAGACTCCAGGTAGAAAAGAAGTTACGCCTCGATAATAGATTCTTATTTAACTTTTGAACGAGTCATAAAAGTAGTTATGTAAAGTTATGTACAAAAGGTACTATTAAGAAAATTCAAAATAACATACTTTTATATGGTACATACCATAAGACTACTTTTTTCGTCTAAACAGCAATTACCAAGTATGCTTAATGTTATATCAAGAATTCTTTCGTTAGGTTTACGGAGATGTGGTATTAAATTATCTAAACCCCCACAATCTCTAAATAATTTCAAACCCCTGTCGTTTGAAATAACATTATTTTTTATCTTCAAAAGACTGTCTTGAATACGACTTGATGCTGTAGATTTCAGACCCTCTATAGTCGATTTGATGTAAGTTTTATCCATTCTGAAGAATTATATTCATCAATTCAAAACAATATAAATTATAAATTTTATTTTTACGAACAAAAATAAGTTGTCAAAATGTTAAATTGACATTGACAAATTTGACATATTTTTTTTTTTTTTGGAGTTTATGGCCTGGTATCTAGACCTTTAGGCCAGTCATAATTTTTTCTAGCCTATTACCATAGACATAATAAAACCAACGATATTATAATACACTGCGTATAGAACTAAACGAACTAAAGTTAAAATAAAACATATACTTGAAATGTTTGACTATAGAAAAAAGATGCTTATCGACGCTGACATAATAATAATAATACTGCCTCTTGATCTCTTTTTAACCTTCTTAATATGGTGTAGGTGAAAAAGGATGATAGTGTTTTTGACAGCTACAACAATCACAATCCTTCATTCTAGCCTCATTGAAAAATCTATTTGCGGCCGGGTCGCCATTTTATCCTCTCGTTTATTGAGTGTGGAAGTAAAGAGTACAGACTGTGTATTAAAAAGTGTCCATAGAAAACCGGTAAATAAGGGTGGCGCCACTATAGCTACGGGCTAAATTTTAAAGAACGTGCCGAAAAATATAAGTGGGATAGACGACTTTTTCGAAGTTATATTTACTAAATAAAATTATTTTAGATTTCAGAGCTACTGAGCAGTTTAGCAGTACACTTTAAACCGTCGACACCTGCTAAGTTCATTTCATCCCAGTAGCTACTCCAGCGCTGTTGTGGAGAGTTTTTGAGCTGTTATTTACTGCTTGATGGCCGCTTTTCCAACTATTCTACTATGGGAGTTGGTACTCCTTCCTTATACACTCCATACTCTCGTTGTTTTGTACCAAAGTTGGTACGTCAACTGTCAAATGCTCTTGGGCTGTTGGTGTAATTTGTGATTTTTGTAGTAATTTACTGTGTTGTTGCATTTGTACTCGGTTCAATAGTAGCAATCGTCAATAACAAGCTACCCAATTGCAATATATACCCCTATTGCGCTAACCTGAATCGGGGGCCCTACGCCCTGATTCAGGGTAGTGTAATAAGAGCAAGGGAGTAAGGGTCCCGAATTATACCGTCAAAGTGGACCCGGTCTGCACTGCCCTTGCCACCGTGCAGTGTAATAACACTAAGGGAGTGAGGACACTTATTCGATGTGCGATTAGGGATGGAAACGATACATCAATTCTTTCCAAAGTCAATATATCGTTCATAAGCACGGTTATTCATGAGCGATGTTTTGGCTTTCCGTCAAAGGTTACTTAATAACCAACTATTCGAAGGTATAAAATTCCGTATGTTAGAAGTTGCGAATGATGATTATCATGAATTTTATGTTGCTAAAAAATAAATGGCATCAAAAACATAACTTGTAAAAAAAAACCAAGTCTCGCAACTCAGTTCTTCTACGGTAAAAAGTTGTAAGATCCATGTAACACCAAGTCGGTTAATTTATTCAGTCCCTACTTAAGGGTCCTTCTGTATTAAGTTATTACTTAATCAGCTCACATAACAACATCTTATTGTGACCATATCACTACTAAAAATCTTTTATGTTTTAAATACATTTTTACAAGTTGTGTTCTAAGTTTGAAGCTTCTATGTCTGCTAGAAGTGCTTTAGAGTTTTGGTGATCGGTCAGTCAGTGAGTGACAAAATTAAGAAAGCTTGACTAATTATAACTCCTAAACTACTGGTTCAAATAGAATGAAATTTGAAATACACCCTGTCTATACAATTCTTGCTTGGTTTCTAAAAATTCATGTTTCTAGTACTATCCACAACGACATTATAAGGGGTCGAAAATATCCTGAATTGCTTCGAGAAAAGTATGGTACGGCCGTGCTGCTTTTTTACTTGATTCTGCCAGATATTCGAAACAAAATATGTCAAAGTTAGATAACGTCCAAATTTTTAAAGTTAGAAGGTTTACGAGTATTTAGTAGAAATAACTCAATCCCGAAAATTTTATCTACAAATCAACAAACAGGCGTCTTTCGGCCGAAAATAACTAATATACTTGAACTTTCTATTTTCGATGTAATATTGTAGTTATTTCTATTGTGATAATTAATTAAGATAAGTTTACAAATATTGAAAATGGATTGAAATTATTTGATGCATTTTCTTGTTAATAATTATGTTATTTGAGTTTTAACTTAATGAATAACTTCACAGTCTTATAAGGTAATTGTTGTTTTGTAATGGATATTTTATCGGCCTACGGTACTTCATATTTAGTTACAATCATTTTTCTGAAATATTGATTTTAATGGATGAACTGTTATTCACCTGTTTGTATTTCGATATAGTTTCTTAGATGTATTTACAAAATGCAATTATACTGAAAGTGACATAATATGGAACTACCATAAAAAATTAACGCACCACAACATAAAAAATAAAACTAAAGCGGAAAACCACCCAGGAGAGATACCGCTTACTAGATGCCAGGTTGTCAAAATTGTTATTTTAAATTTCAATTCGAAATAAATAAAGTTAAAAGTAAAAAATATTTATTTAATTCTTGTATTCTGATAATTATTCGATAAAATTAAATGTATAAAAATAAATAGTGTAAAACTTCCTAAAGT